>VYXD01013277.1:227526-255833 GCA_013397195.1 Hylia prasina | reverse complement strand
AGGAGGATGAACGAGGAGGATGAACGAGGAGGATGAACGAGGAGGATGAACGAGGAGGATGAACGAGGAGGATGAACGAGGAGGATGAGGAGTTCACCCTCAGGGCCTCCACACTAGAGAAGAGCTGTGCCCCACAAACTATTGCTAGCAACGAAACATAGGTGCCATCACCTCTCTCTCTATGCACACCCAGGCTCAACTGTAAACGGGAGGTTTCTCTGTCATAGCATTTCACCAGAGGGGTATGCTCCTTCCTTCATCTGCCCCATTTCTGAAGTGCACTCACACAGCTGCCTGCCCCCACACCCATTACCCAGTCTGAGGCAGTCTGTGCCATACACAACCTCAAATGTTCCCTATTCAGCCCCTAAATCTGTGCTGACCCACAGCTCTTTTTGTCTCATGGCAGTCCCTCTTTTTTCATCCTTCATTCCCCTAATTTCCCACACTCTGAAGCCCTGAAGATTTTACTGGTCCTGCCAGTAAGTTTCATTGCCTCCTTTTTCTGACCAGGGATGATTTGTTTCTGAATGGAATCCAAATCTGGCACATTTCTCCACCATCACCTGGCTCCAAGAGAGAGAAGGAAAGAGTGAGCTAAGCAGTGGAAGGCAAGTTAGAATTTACAGCCCTATGGCATATCCACACCCCTTCCAGTAACTGGATACACAGGAGGAATGTAGATTGCAGGAAATGCTGAGGTTTACCAGCAGCCTCCAGCTTCTTGTGCAAGAGTCCTCAGTGGCTTTGTTCCCCTCACTGGGATGGGAATCCAATGGATTTGATGATCCCTCTTCCCAGCTCTGTCCCTTAGCCTTTTATTCACCTTCTACCACAGCACATTGCAAAAAAGGCAATAGAAATCACTATGTGACTGGGGGGAAACACTGAGTCAGCCTCAGTGTGGGAGAGTGAGAACAGAGCTGGACATAATCCAGTTCTGCACTTCCCATGTTCTAGCTTTGCTGAAGGACTTGCTCAGCTCCTTGTTAATGCAGAGCAGCTTCGGGTCTGCTCCACCCAATGGCTCTGCTGGAGGCAGCTTTGGAAGAGGGAATCCCCAGGGGACAGTGCTCTGTCACAGACATTTCTCTCCTTTGAAGCTTCTCTACATCATGCAGTCATGAAATCCCCTTTACACAGTGGGAACAGCGAGGAAGGCTCAGAAAATCCCTCATTATTAGACATTATTTTGTGTAGATGACTTTTCTTGGTCTGTGGTATTGAGGGAGCATCCATCCCCTTCCTGAAATCATCTAGCTGGGAACGGTTATCAGACTAACAGGAACATCTGAAAATAGAAGTGAAGTAAGGCAAACCCTCAAGAGAGGAAAGGTTTGAGTAGGCTGCAGAAGTAACCTGGAGTCTGCTCATCAGTGGTATATCTGCCAAAAAGACACGGCTCCATCCAAGGTTAAACTGTGTCCCTGTAGCCAGAGCAAGCTGAAGGCAAGTCTGCCAAAGCTCTATCATACTGCAAAATGCAAACTAGAATTTCAGGAGATGACCTGACAACTGACATGTGTGTGCCCTACTGATTAGTATTGGAAAGAGGAGAGAAAAAACTCTGCTGTAAATAAGAAGTGAAAATCCTTGCTGCAGCAGGGACATTGGGAAGGCTGCAGAGGTACACAGGGAGAGACATGCATGTGTTCATTGCTCACAGAAACATCACATCAGCAACAAGCAAATCCTATTGAACTGTGAGGGCAGGCACCCCACAGCCCCACACTGAGATCAGGGACTGGGAATGTTGGGCCATGTGGGACCCAGCACAAGGGGAACTGTGACCCAAGCTATGATCAGCACGTTCTTTTCAACTCCTGCTGTCCCTATTATCCTTCAGAAAGCCTCCAGTCAAGTCACCGGCACCGGAAACCATCCCTGTGCAGTGCTAATGCCATTTTATGCCTATCCTCCAGAGACTTCCCTCTAAAGCTCTCTAAGTCTCTCTGACTTGCACTTAATGACTGACCTCTTCACTGAGACTGCCAAGAGGAAGCTCTGATAAGGCAAAAAGGCCATGAGAAAACTGGCAGCATCACTATGAAATAGGCTATAAAATACAGTCACTATGGAAACTGCCACAGATGGAAGGACAGAAAAAACTTCTGAAGTCCAAGGGTTTCCAGCCTTTCCATGGACGCCCCAAGGATGGGTGTCTCTCCAGGCTATCAGCACCACAGCCAACAGTGGCCCCTGCGCCTCAGCAGCTTCTGCTGGACCTCATGTTACATGAGAAGATTGATCAAACACAGATGATTTTTCTTAGGCAAGCTGCTTGTGCTTACACTGGTGTTTCCTCATGGGTCTCCCACCTCACTTCTGATTTAACACACCCTAAACAGAAGGGGAACAAGAGATAACTGTGTTCTGTGGACTGTCAGTGAGGAAGTTGATTGGTATTTCTCCCAGCGCCCCCCAACCTGTTACCTTATGATGTGCTGCTCGGAAGATACACCTGTCACAATCACAATCCTCCTCCCAGCAGTGGAGCAGTATATGAAACAAAGGGGAAAATGAAGCAAATAACCTCTGCTGTGCTCATTAGAAATGGCACACCCCATACCCACATGTGTAATCTTGGGGAACCAGACTCAGCCACCACCACTTCTGCCAGAGCAGAGCTTCCCTTATGACCCCATGGCTGACAGCACAGACTTGCCAGCATTTGCAGCCCAAAGGCAATACTGTGATTAAGAACAAGAGAAGTCACCATTGATTTCCTATAAATCCTAAATAGGGCTGGGTAACATTTTTCAGACAGAGACCTAATTCACTAGAAAATGCAATTTGAGGTAGACCAAAACTACTTGGAAATTTGTGTGTACTTCAGGGAACAGCTTGGATTCCAAGATGATTTCTAAGATGACATGAACTGTTTTCCCTTTCTTATTTTTAAATATATTTCATGAGGTTATGTATGTAAGCTTAAAGGTCAAAGAAAGCAAAATAAAAACATCTTTTGGTAAGCTTAGCAACTTTGTTTGCCCAGTTATTTTCTTCTGTTGGAAATAAAACATGAAATTCAAATGACCTAAAATGCTGACTCTCTGATTCAGCTAGGAAATTTAAAAAAAACCAACCAAATACATTATTCCAATGGCTTTATTCCTATAACATTGTTATTTGGTGTCTAAAGCAACCTATTCTTCTAATTCTTTCATCTCCTTCCATCTGGCTGTTTGTGACTGTGTCTGGAAATAACAAACAACTGTTCCAGACAACTCTCTCCCCCTCTCTCTGCAGCCATGGATTTTTTCCTGTCTAGCTGGGAAGACTTTGGATAGTGACTCCCATGGCTTGACTTTCAAAAACAAACAGAAAAATCAAGCCACATCTCCATTTGGTGATTATGAGAACCCAGAGAGATGCTGCTTCAGGGAAGGCATCCTCTCCTCTGAGTCACTCCAGCAAAGCAGTGATTTAATGAGGCAGCTCCCTCTGAACTGTACCAGGGGAAAAAACACAGTTCCTGCTCTGCTCTGGTCCCCTTCAAACACTCGGTCCTGTTTCATTGCTTCCCATCCTTCAGATCCTGGTGCCTGCCTCCTGAGACACACCAGTGCTGCAGCTGTCAGCAGAGGAGGAGATCATTGTCCTGCTGGCACCATCCAAACCCAGCTGGGCAAGCTAATGGGCATGGGAGGTTTGCATGCAGAAACTTAAATGGGAGGTTGATATGTGCACTACAGAGATACACAGGCTTGCCTGGAGAAGCAGAGTGCATCCAGGACTCATGCAGGGACAACACGGCACTGCCTCCAGCTGGAGAGCAGGTGCCTGGGTCATCCCAGCTCTACTCCCCTGATGGGTAATTTCAAGAGGCACTGTCATCACCTCTACACACACCCAGAGGTGGCTCAACTTGCAGAGACATAAAGGACTTGAGGACCTCCCTGCAGTCACTTAAACAAAGGGCTTTTAAATTCCACTAGCCTATCCAGTAAGGGCAAGCAACTAGTGCCAGCCACATTCAATGAGGGCAATCTGAGCACTTACCCACCTCACCTCTCTCCCTGCCCTGGAGACAATGATGAGGCATCAGGGACTTGCTATGAGCTTCAGTAATGCCCTGGGCTAGAAGGAGAGGGCTCCAAGCCCTGCTAGTGACCCTGAGGCTCTCCACGCCTGCTGCAGCCTGTGTTCCTAGAAGAGGGATCACTGCTTGAATCACCTCCAACAGCATGAACTATTATCTAATACTTCCTGAGCCCTTCCCAGGACGTTTTGCTTTCTGCCCTGTGGCCTGGCTGGGCTGCATTTCAGAGATGAAAGGCTGTGAGCGCACACAGATGCCGCATCCTTACGCATTCCTGGCTCGAAAGCTTTCCTCGAAGCAGCTGCAGCTGCACTGCCAGGGAGGAGCAGCTGCCTCCCAGCCCAGAAAGAGGGCTGCAAACCCCAGCTTGCCAGGTATGCTGCAAGATCCCAGCACAAACCCCTCTGGCTTTGGGACCAGCTGTGACCCCCTCAGGCCCCCAACTAGCCCAGCAGAAACCAAGGCAGCTTTCTTGCTTTCCCTAAGAGTTACAACTGCCTTAAGGACACATGGTGCAAAATGTAGAGGCCATGATGCTATCAGCATGCAAACTTGCTCAATACAAACATGTGTTTCTCATTTGTTTTGTCCTCATGGCTCCCAGAGCTCGTCACAGATCAAGCATGTGAAGCACCACTGCCCACAGCTGGGAAATGTGTGCTATAGGGAGGGAACCCAAAGAACACGTGAGGTCTTGGGCAGAAAATTCAGGGTTTGTGCAACACCAAAGCGGTCAGTAGGGCAGGCACTTGGGTGGCTGCAATACAGACATCTGCATGCATCCATCTCCCCTGCCCAGCTCTAGCACAAGCCAAACCAAATTCCCAACCCCAAACACTAAATGGAAGCTTTTTCATAGTCTCAGCGTGCAGTTCAGCCCCATCACAATGTTACAGGGAGACTCTGCCAGCAGCCTGGCAGGATTTCAGCCCAGCATACTATCCCTGCAGTGGCTCCCAGTTAAATTCAGCATTGGTGCAGGAGCTCAGCCTTGACCCTCTACCACCAGCAAGAAAAGGTGCTTCCCTGAATGATGGCCTCCTCTGTATCCCTCCAAATCCAGCCCTTTGCTCTGACAGGATGAAGCCACCACAGCTCAGGAGATTGGAAGGTGCTCTCAAGGATCACATCAGCCTGTGGCACCAGCTGCTGAGAGAGATAAGCTCAGAGCCTCGGTGGAAGCTGCAGCCCCCCTCTCTCTCACATAACCAAGACAGGGAATTATAAACACAACCCTGTCAAAAAAACCCACAACAACACAAACCCACCAAAATCTGTGGAAGAGTAACCACTAAACCAGCTGGATCCAATGCCTTGGGGTGATCTTGATGCCCTCATGCTTTGTGCATGCAAATCAGAGGCACACCAACAGACCTGGGGCAGAGACCTCTTAGAAAATCCATTGTATGCCGTTAGCTGGCCACTTGGCACATTCCATCGTGTAAGGGAGTCCTTGTCACAGGGACTGTGTCTGTCCCTGTTGTGAATGCTCTGAAAAGTAATGTCCTTACAGTTGCTGTGCATCATATAGTTTGAGGCAAGTGCTCCCCTATTTCCCTCCCTGTCATGTCTCAGAGGTGGGCTGAATTAATTGCATGTGCTATTTCGGTGAGTGCATAAACTGCAACACTGCCATATGCAGACAAGACAGACAGATGATTGCCAGAGTAAAGAAGTGGCTCTTTTTGTGTGTCCTCTTTACACAGGTCCTTTCTCCTAATACTTCCCCAAGATAATTATTTTTTTCATACGACACAGGCAGTGAAATGGCCCTGTTCCCACCCCACCTTACTGAAATCACAAGGCAAGAAAAGGTGGCTTTGTGCCGACTGATCACTAAAACAGCTCATGGCTGCTGTAGGAACTGTGGCTGGCACAGCTCTGTCCCTGCATCCCAGTGCTGCTGAACCTCTGGTCCCCTGGCACTGTCCTTTCCACGCTCAACCTTGCCCTGGACAAGGGAACCCCAGGCAGGAACAGCAAAAGTACCATTACAGAGGAGAAATGTGTTGTTTTCTTCACACCACCACTGCAGCACGGGATTTTCAGCAAGGATGCTCCTGGTAATAAATTCAGTCACCTGGAGTGTCTCCCTGCTGCACAACCCTTTCTGCTGTCCACAGGCTGTTTAATTTCTCTCTCGAGTGCCAGACCTTCTGTTCATTAGCACTGAACTTTCTCCAGTTGCCAGCAGCTCTCATTGCTCTGTGTTGTCAAGCTGTAGACTGCTTCCTGTTCTGTGTCGTCCCCTCTCATGATTGATTTTTACTCCTGTAACTTTGTCCTTCATTTCCCCAAGAGGTTTGGGCAGTCACAGTCTTTGATATCTTTCTGATGCTTTGGAGTAAGGTGAACTTCAGCTCCCCACTCCCTGCCTGTCCAGATGACTTTCCTTGCCCACTTTCCCAGCACACTGGTCCTCCTGCCCTCCAGCATTAGTCCCTGTCACCAACTGTTGCCTTCAATGGGATCACACAAGTACACAGGGCTGGGAGGCTCCTTGTGAGTCATCAAGTCCATCTCCCTGTTACCTGTGCTCCCTCTTTGTTCAACCCCATTTACATGATACTGAGTAAAGGCTGTTATTTTTGGCTGTCTCACACCCACGGAAAGCCGGGTCTCAAAACTGTCTTAACAGTTACAAGCCTTCCCCTAATGTCAAGGTTGACTGTATTCACGGCTGATTCATACATATTTATTCACACTGGCATAGGAATAAATTCAATGCTTTAGCTACTCCAAGCATATGACTTCTACACTTCAACTCAAACAACATATTTTGCTCCCTGGCATTTCATTCCCTTGTCTTGCTCAGCATAAGGGAGGAAAAGGGAAAGCAGAAACAGATGTCTGACTTAATAAATAATGCTCTTTTATAAAACTAATCTCTGTTTTGATTGTTATCAACAATACTTTTAAAGAAGCATGAGATCCAAAAATCTTCTATTGCATTGAAATCTGGGGGACAGGCCAAATCAGAGGTGAAAATATGCAGTTTAACACCATTTTATGGCCAGAAGAGGGCAAAGAAAGGTTACAAAACTAAATTCAGTATTTTCACTAGGTGTAAGTTTAGGCAAGGTTCTAATCAGGACAGTAAGCCATGATCATCAAATTCCTGTTCCCTCCAGGGAAAAAGAATCCTCTGTATAAGATGTGACATGCAAGATTAGGGATGGAGACAAAGTAGAATTGATTTGCTCATGGTTGCAATAGTCTGGGAACACACAGAACAACATGAGGCAGCTCTAGTTTTGTTTCAGAGAGGGAATAGCCACCTCCAGAACTAAATCCCCTACTGTTTTGGACCTGATATCCATGATTGGCCATGCTGTTACCTCAATGGGCAGCTGAGAGAAAAAAGACAGCATTTTCCCCCACACTGTAAACCTTCTCCAATAAACCAGGGCTATGTTTCAAATGATTTGTAACTGCCTCTAAACCTGCAATTAAAAATGCCACGCTACAGGCAACAATTGCCATGGATGCTTGGGATCCCTGCAGGTATCTAAATGCCCATGCACCACAGATAGAGCATGCAGAGATTCCAGGAACAACTCCTGGGACCCAGGGAGGAGGAGGGGGGTAGAGATGCTGCCACACCAGTGGCTCTCCCACCTTTTTCCCCTAGCTTTAATTCCCACGGAAAGGAACAATTCTTTTGTGTAGGCTTTTGCAAAATCTCTTCAGCAGGACCACACGTCCATCCTCCTTGTTCCTCGAACAGCCCTTGTGATCCTGCTTCCCAGAAGAGTGGTTAAGCACAGATGGATTCAGACACCCTTGCCAGCCCTTTGCCTCCCACAGTCCGGGCAGGCATCCCACGCTTCTCCCCAGCACAGGGACCTGACCCCGAGGAACTGGAGACCTCCAGCAAATCCTCTGCTGGTATCTCCAACAGAAGGCAGCAGACCACACAGACTTAGTTGTCCTCTCCTCGATGAGGAATGCTCCCTTCTGGGCAAATTTGAGGATTGTTTTGGGAATGCAGGAGGGATGTGGAGGATAGAGAAAAAAGCAGGCAGGAAAGCTGCATTGTTGTCTCTCTGTTCTTGGCTGCTCTTTGGGTAAATAATGGACTTCTGTATCCAGGGCTGCTAATCAGCTCTAAATGCCCTCAAAGAAAGCAAACAACAGCACAATAGGAAAGCCTAGAAACAAATCCATTTCATTATAAATTCATTTTGTTTTCATTCCATTTTTCTTGCTAGCAAGAAATTTAGGTTAAGCTAAGCACTTTCTTTTCCCAGCAATCTCTGCTGGCTGTTGGCTAATGCAACAGAAAATTAGGCTTTTGACAGTATAATGGCTTTGTTATGAAAAAAATGCAATTATATTATTTCCCAAGACAAATTCTACAGCATTAAGTGTCTGAGCAATACAGCATTGTCCTTGAAGCTGATGGTGAAGGAATTTTACATGAAGAAATAGTGGGATGAGCAGCCTTCACGGCAGATTCATTTTACTGCATAGCACTCCATTGCTCAAAAATACAGACAAGATTCCACAGCAGGGACACAACCCATATGTGAGGTAACTGTGTTACACAAGTTTTTGCCTCTACGCTACTTGTAGCTGTGTCACCAGAGCTGGAGATTGTAACCACCTGAAGACTCCTTCAGGGCACACAATGAGCGATGTCAATTCATCAGCATCAGCTCATCTCCGTGCTGGCGTTTCTCACAAACTTATTAACAACAGCTAAGGCTGATAATCCAGGAGTAAGGAGGAAGAATCTAGAGCACTAAATTGAGTGAATTTGTAAGAGATATCACAGATATTTCAGTAATCCTCTGTGTCTAGGCTAATCCCAGCAAAGCTGCTTGAAGTTCAGCTGTGGACAGGAATATCCCAATGCAGCAGGAGAAGCCACCAAGGGCTGACAGAGCACAATCCACTCCTGAGCATCACAAAGGGAAAAACTGAGGAAATGTATGGTTTTTGGGATGGACACAGAGCACCAAAGCTCAGAGGCTGTGCTTATCTTGGGAAATTCAAGAGACAGGCACTAGCAGGAAAATCCCAGGCATCCAAGATCAGAGAACAGGGCGAATGCTGTGGTCTGCAAGTTCTCAGACATGGTTTAGGGGTTAGCACAGACCCCCCAGTAATGAAGAAGTAATTCACATGCAGCATCTCTAAGTAAGAGCTAAGACAGACTAACAGCAGCATAGATGTTGGCCATTTGGTCTCCCTTGGCCCCACAGCTGGCAAACAATCCCATGCATGTTTAATTTAATAATGCAGATATTGCCAAAGCCATGGCAGAATCTCAGCCACAGCCTGTAAGGAGTCAAGTACCATGGTGGGAAATGCAGTAAAGGCCAAGGTAAAGTCATAATTTTCCATACATCTGTATTTGCAAGACATCCTTGTGACTGGAAAATACAAAGACATGCCAAGCTGTGTATATGAAACAGCAGCTCTGATCCCCCTCCAACTTTTCTTGGGTTTATACTTCACAGCCTGACCTCCTCTTAAAGGTCCTCTGAGGAATGGAGAGCAGCTGAGCCAGCAGATTCACAGAATTCAAGGTGTCACCCACTGTTACGGGTCTAACAGGTAGCACCCCAATGCTTAAAAGCAGCCTGACACTTTCTCTTACGAAAACATCTTTTCCACTGCTGAGAACTTTGCCAGGACTGAACTGTTCAGGTTAAAATGTTTCCATGTCAGAAGTTTGCCTCAGGGTGACTTTTCTTTTTAAGGTGTCAACAGAAAAAGGTCAATGGTTTCTAAGAACAAGATTAAGTTGTTTTGTTCATGTTCGAGGAATTGTTAAAGTTGTGCTCAGAGCACAGAGCAGACCTCAGCACCTCTGCAAGGGCCTGAAATTGGTGGGAGAGTCACCCTGGTGCCTCTTGCTTGTGGTGAGACAGTCACACCTCTCCAGGACTATAGCAATTTAGTGTGTGTTTGTGGAAATCACCAACTTACATACAGTGGCCATTCTAGCACTTTTTTACTTCTGAAACCTCAGTCTCTGCTGAGAACAATCTCTCTCCTTACAGCTCATGGATCCAAATTATGTTGCTCAAACACAAGCTAAACAGGAATGCCAAATGAGCTCTCTTCTGAGATTGCAGGATTTCACAGGCATCTGCTGCTTGGGGTACAGCATGGAGCAATGAAATGAAAGGCAGGGGGGCTACATCTCCCTTTCAGGTCATCCATCATAACAACCAGCAAGGCTGAGGCCAGAAGAAAACAGGACAAATAGTAGAAGGGTGAAGAACTGAATCAGCAGATGGTTTTCATAGAAGAGGCAGGTTCAGGACATGACTGAGAGCACAGAGAAGAGGCAGGGCAGGTAGGATACGACCATCCTCTGGAACTAGAGTCCCCTTAGGACCTGGATTGTGTGGCAGTAGATCCCAGTGTGTGCTTTGTGTTCCCTCATCAAACAACCACACAGTGGGATGAAGCTCAGGGCCTGAACGAGTACAGCAGCAGTCTGAATTCACAGGTACTAGAAACCCTTTGCCTGTGAAGGTGGCTGAGCTACTGCTGCTCCACTCATGAAAATTTCCTCTTAGTTACTGGGTAAGCAAGCACATAGGGAGCCCCCACCTTCATGTCTGACCTTCATCTTTTCTTATTTATATCTTCTCAAAAGAGAAGCACAGCCCTGTTTAGAGTCAGTGGTTGCCACCACATCTCTAGATGGAGGATGAAAACCACCTGGACGTGATGACTTTATTTGCTTGTCTTTGGTTAAAGCAAGAAAGATGTAGTAACAGCCTACCTTACAGAGGTCTGACAGCTGCTCAAGTAATTAAGCAGCAAATCAAGCAGCAAAAAGTCTGGTTACTAGTGATAGCACCTGAGGGAATGGCAGGAAAATGTGTCAGGGAAGGTTAAGGTTAGATATTTGGAAAAGGTTCTTCACCCAGAGGGTGGTTGGGCACTGGAACAGGCTCCCCCCCAGGGAAGCAGTCACAGCACCCAGCCTGACAGTTCAAGAAGTGTTTGGACAACGCTCTAAGGCACGTGGTGTGACTCCTGGGGTGTCCTGTGCAGGGCCAGGAGTTGGACCGCATGATCCTTATGAGTCCCTTCCAACTCAGAGTATTCTATGATTTTAAATGCTCTAATGGGCTGAGATAGATGATGCAGGAGACAGCAAAATAAAATTACAGATGTTCTGTACCACAGAAGAAAAAAACATTGAGGAATAACAAACCAACTGCAGCCAGAGCTCAGCCCTACAGGTCCCAGGTGTCTTCCTCCCCAATACCAGAACAGCAGAGACCTACAGTAAATCACTCCAGGAAGGGCCAGGGTCCTTCTGGGCAGCCAGGTCTTGCCAACACAAGGCACCACCTTCAAGTGCCATTTGCCCATCACACAAACAGTACCCACACAAGCAGCACTTATCTCCCCCACAGAAAAAAATAATTTTTCACAGCAGCTGGAGCTGCAGCTCAGCAGATCTATACCTTGGAACTCAGGAACATGGGATGGGAGGCGTTCTAGGCAAAATGAAGGAAAAAGACACATGTCAAGGCAATGACCTCCACCTTCACAGACGTGAAGGGTACCTCTACAGCAGCAATTTCTCCCTGAACAATGAAGGTGACTGTGCCAGACTTTGGGAAATGTCCCAGAAACCTAGAAGTTTACAGTGGCAGCAGAAGCCAAGATCTCTACACAGGCAACAGATCTCCAATTACCAAAGCCAGGTCAGTTGGCTTAGAGACAGGTTATTTCCATGGGGTGTTTTTGCTTGCTCATTTAATGGTAACATTTTTTATGCACCTCTGTTTTCCCATACAACAGCAAGAAGCCAGACATTGTGAACTTTTGGTAGACTCCCTAATCAGAGGGAGTGTCTGGGATGCAACTTGCAAACACAACCCTACCCATGCTTTCAACCACTGGGGCTCCCAACTGCTTCTCCTTGAATCAGAGGTGACACCGCTGATGATCTGAGCTCAGCTTTCCATCCTCCTGGGAACCATACTACAGAAGACTGACATTCCCCTTTTTACCTTTTGTATCCAGCCCTGCATGCCTCCCTTTAACCTCCTCCCTCAAAGAGAAAATCATCTGATCTGCTTCAGTTCTTCTACCAGGGGAGATCATTCCTCCAAACAGCCTGACATTCACAGATGTTGGAAATGCTTAGTGATACAGAAAGGAAACAAAAGCCTTCAGCCTCGCTGGAATCCCAGCCCACAGCACCAGCCTAACACTGCCTGAAAATATCCCTTCTGATCTGAAAAGCTCAGCTCCACAGAGTGAGGACAGTGGCCATGCTCTTCTTTTGCAGGAATGCAGAAATGGCCGAGTTCACATTTCTCCACAAACCTCCTTGTTTGTGGAACTGTATAGAACCCAGAGAGACATGTGTGGCAGGCTGAAACTTGGTGTTTTTCATGCTTTATGTCAAAATCAAATCAAAGGCAGGGGAGCACACTTAGTTTGGACATATTTTAAGTTAAACAAGCATAAAATATTTGGCAAACTTCCCTTGCTTAACACAGTATAAACAATTTTGGTATTGCACAGAAAATTTCCCATTTAATGAATGCAGTGAGTAACTAAAGAGAAGGTCACACTATTCTTGCAGTCTTCATTAAGCACAGGACAGCCCCAGCTTCTGCCACAACTGCATCAAAGGCCACGTATGACATCAAGTGGCTCATCTGCAGCCAGGGTTGCACTGGGAGGTGAGAGGAAATATCCCTGTAAGATGGTAGGTTCTCCTGCAGAACCCAAATGAAGACAAGCCATTCTTTGCCATTACTTTCTGAGGGGAAAAAATAAATGCTGACAGACAAAAACCAGAGGCAGACTAAAGGTTTCAGAAGGCAGCCTCTGGCAAATCCAACTGCAGCAGTTTAAGACATTAGCTTGCACAGCTGTCTGCCAGCCTTGGCTGTCCACCTTGTTGACCAGAATTTATTGCTCCTCTAATAAAGTCAGCAGAAAGAAATACATGCTTGTGCCTCAGCCACTACAGTTTGCAGCCTAGCATATCAGACTGTACTGCTGATGATTGCTGAGATCCCAGACTGTATACTGAAGAAGGGAAAAAAACAGATAAGAACAGAACAAAATGTCTTCCTTGCCATGAAAGGCTTAGAAGAGACTTGAAAGAAAAAAGGCAAATAAAGGGGCTAAAGAGCTAAGGAAAGATGTTTATTCTACAGAAATTGATGCATCATTCTTTGCTGTTGGAAAAGCTGGTTTGGCAATCTACTGCTCCCCATGGGGGCAGGGAGCTGTAGGTGCAAAAGAGAAAGCCAGGTCTGCCAGAATTATCAGCACTGCTCATGCTCCCACTAGCTCAGAGCCCCCTGTAAAAGTAGGAGCATCCTCCACCCTCCAGCTGGTTGTAAGGAAGCCCTCCTGACCCTAATACCTGCACTACTGACACCACCCTCCCCTTCCAGGGCTCCACTCCAGGAATGACATCACCTAAATGTATAAGCAGTCTAGTTTTACAATTCTTAATGCAACCAGGCCTTCTGCTCCTATGCAGAGCAGATTTCAGATACAAAATGCAATGTGTTGAAAGAAATTAAGATAGGAAAATTAGAAGGGACAATAGGTTTTCTTTTTTGACAAATATTTAAGAAAACCCAGGAAATTCACACACCCAAAGCATTTATTAAAGTATGTTCCTAGAGCCAGCTTTGACTTAAACATGCCAGGAAATCACTGGTAGCCTTTGAATACTGAGAAAAAAAACCTTAAAAGTACATATCATTGTGTATTGTAGATGTAAATCTCATGTACTGGAAGTCCCACTTGCTTTGTTAAACAAAGGCTGTAGGAAATCAATTAAGAGAACATGATTGGTTTCTCCCAAATTGATTTTATTAATAGCATCTGATACTGTAGCAATGTATTGAGCCACAATTAACCAATGTAAGGTGCAGCAGACCATCTGGAAGTTTTGCAGTTACTTAAAGTCTAATACTGTGCAATGAAAGGTTCAAGAACTCAACACGGAACCTTTAGAGTTCTTGGGTTTTTTTGCAAAGAAAGCCAATCTTACTTTACAGCTCCCCAGTAACTTGGGTGAGCTCAGTTTGAAATAACCTAAAAACAAGCAAACAAACAAAGCCAAAAATACCCACACAAAAACCCCCAGTACCCAAAGAAGCCCCAAAAGTTCCTTACTGAAGGTCTAACAGCATTTCCAGAATAAAACTTGCAAAGCTTGTCCCAGTCCTTCCCTGCCAAACACCCAGACCCTCTGAGGGTGTAGGCACTTCAGGTCAGACACAGGTAAGGTACCAGCCCTAGAAAGCTCTCTCACCAAGCTGAATGGATGGTGTATGTTTGCTCCTTTAGCCTATGGCAAAAGCAAGATACGCTAAATAATCTTAGCCTGTAATGAAAGATTTACTGCAATCACAACACCCAACAACTTCATCGCAGCCTAGGCGAATCCAGCTGCTGGCTCTATGTTCCTCCTTGTGTTTTAAGTGCTCCAACATTTCTAATTCCTGAGCCACTTCAGTGCAGTAACTCAGAAGGAAAGAATCCTCACCAAAGAGAGGCTAATATCTTACTGTGAACATTAATCTTTTCCACATTTGTGCTGATCTTTAAGAGCCTGTCACTCATGAGGCCTTGACACCAATTCTAACTTACTGGGTGAACCACAACCCCCTTACCCATGCATGTATTATTTGCTTTTGCCCTTGGCAAGCCTGACACTGTGAAACACATACACAAACACAGTCTAGTCCCACAGTGAACCTTTATACAAGAAGCCTTTAATGTTTCAGTCAGCAGCATTAAGTCCAGGGTGTGGATGAAAATCAAGTATGTAAAAAGGACTCTGTTTGCGGCCGCCTCCTTCTCCCCTTTAGCAATGAATACGCGCTCTACAGCAAAGGCATCCCAACTGGCTGTGGAGCAGCTCCTGCTGAGGTGTGGCAGCTCACTGCTTCATCTCCCATGGTAAAGCTGCCCCAAGTTCAGTTACCAGTGCACACTGTGCCATAAGCACTGCAGGACTTGTCACCACCTGTCCAGTTATCCAGTCATCCCTGCTGCGTGATGGCAATCTTGTCCAAAGGCTGCACTTCAGCTGTCTAAGCCTAATCCTCCAAGTCCTTTGTTACAGCAAAACACAATTGACTTTCACGAGTCTCGTATCCTCCAAAATGCCAGGATGCCAGCACAGCCCTGCTATAAGAGATGCTGTTCTTCCAGTCACATCAATGTTCCATTAAATCTCCTTCCTTCACCTTCTCATATGTCCTCAAACACACCAAGCAATAGTTTGTGAAACACATGCTTTACACCTCTGCATACTCCATGCATGGACTTAACCACGTTTCTTCACCTTACCTAAGTTTTGTATCTTCATCTGAGCCAAGACGTTTCAATTCCTCCCCTCCCCACTTCTCTGTCAGAAACCATTCAACTGCAGAAAGATCAGACTATACTAACACTGGGACAGCAGCCAGCAGTATGCAATGTGCTTGGCTTTTAACAGCTAAATCCTATAAAAAATAATGATGCAAATATGGGCACTCCTCCCCGAGACATCCTAATGCTTTCAACAACCTCTTAGGAACACATAATGCTGCTGGATAGGACAGAGGCTGAAAGGAACTAATTTGGGACTCCTGGTATTTACTGTGTGGACACCTGCTGGCTAAACAAACAGGCCTAAGTATGAAAGCTGAGATAGACGTATGCACACCCCCCACTGCTGTATCAGATAGCTGCTTCCTGAAAGCAGGCATGAACTGCACTGCATTATCACCTAAATGTGGTCATGGTGTAGGAAGCTCTCCTTTAAGAATCTTACACGCTGACACAGGCCCAGGAAAATTCTACCAAAACACCCACCCTGAAGTACTTAGGCTCAGACCACTATCATTTGGGAGACTAAGTCCCCTGTTGTCCATGAATATCAGATACATTATCTGTCTTCAGCGCTAATCCAATACCACACAGGAAGTCTGTGGGAAGCCTTGCAAGTCCTGCCAGGGAAGCCCATCCTCACCTTCCACCAACAACTGCAGCTGTCACATGACACTATCCTGACATGCACTGCATGAGTATGAGCAAGGACACAAAGCCCTCCTCACACAGAATTAAGCTGATGAACACTTCTGCATCCACCCTTCAGTCATGCTACCTTGTCTCCTTGAGCACATCATCTAGTGGCCTCTGGAATTTGCCCCTGCAATAAATCAACACTTGACAAGTTTCCCTTTCCAGCAAGGGACCATGGGCGAATGTCCTGTGGGGAGGTGGAAATCCTCCCTCACTGGTATGCTGCTGGAGGCTCTGAAGGAGAGGTTTTATGTGAGAGGAACCATGGGGATAGACCACAGCTTCTCTGAAAAAGCATTAATGCTCTCCTGCATCCAAAAGACAGAGGAGCCAGCAAAGGGCTTCTGTCATGGGCTGTAGGGAATGTGATAGGGCAGAGAGGGCTTTTGCACTCCTATGCTCTGTTTTCCAATGTTTTCTCTCATGCCTGTAAACTAATGTTCACCCTGATCTCATGCCTGTAAACTAATGTTCACCCTGATCCCCAGAGTTAATCTGGGGGCAGAGTTCTCTTTTCAGCTGCCTAAGGGCAGAGGAAAAAGAAGAGGGAGCACAAAGACAAAGTAACACAGGAGATGCTCACCTTTCTTCAGGGCAGCTCACAGGCAGAGCAACTCACACGCTCTGTAACCACTCCTTTAGATGCGTGTCTGAACGAAGTTTGGCTACAAGTCTAAAAATCACAGCCCTGAAGAACAGGACTTTGTTGCCTCTTGCCTGACTTCCATTAAAAATGAGTTTCAAGCTTGCAGCAGAACACAGGGTGAAAGCACCAGCTCAGGAGAGGGAACTACCTCCTTTCACTTCTCATCACTGACAAAGTAAGACTTCCAACTAGCTTGCCCACAGGAAAAGTGCATGAGCTTTCTTTATCTGAATACCTGTGCTGCCCAGTAAAGGCTGCCATGCAGGAAGATGCCTTAAAGCTATGAAAGCACCAACCTTCAGCCTCGCCCATTTAGTCTTTCCAAGATGCAAACAGGAAGGGACCTGAGGCCAAGAAACACAGTCAGCCTTCTACTTTCTCTCACAGGAGAAAAAACATCCAACATCCCTACTACAAGACAAAGGTGATTAAAGACAAAGTGACACTCAGGGCACTGGCTCAGGACACAGGAGCCCCAGCAAGCTTCAGCTGAGGCTGCCTGAGGACAGGCTCCAGCTGGCTGCAGTGCTGCAGGCCGCTTGCCTCCTACAGGATACAAACTATGCTGAACACACCTCCTGGCCCCCAGACCAGTCAATCTCAGCTGTGAACTCAAGAGGGTCAGAAAGCCTCCAAATATTGACCTTTAGCTTAAGCATGTATTTTAGGAAACTCCAAACTAAGGCTTTAGCTGGTAACAACAACAGTACATTTGTGTACTAGGGGAACACCCCATTGTGAAAACTTCACCAGCTGTGCTTCCCAATGGTATGAGTGTTAATGTGTATGAACTCCCTAGCAGTAAATTAGGGCTCCTAGTGGGTTTGTCTTTCTTCTTTTCACAGTTTATATTGCCCAATATTTATGGATTCCCAGTAAGGAGCACATGGAAGTGCCCTGTCATCACAGAGTGAGGGAGCACTAACACACTGGCAAAGGGGATGCGCTGCTTGGAGACCCAGTATTGAGCAAGAGATTAGGAAACTCACCTTGGCAGGGGATGGCTTGAGGAGCTCAGACTGTTCAGTTTGCCAAAGACAAGACTGGGAGCAGTTCTTGTGGTCTTGTGGGGACCACAGTTACAGCAGCGGGGAAGAGACACACTGGACTAAAGGCTTCTTCTGTTCAGTGGATTAAACAGAAGATTCAGCATCTGCAGGTCAAGACTAGACAAATGCAAGCCAGAAATGAGGTGTAACAGCATGTGGGTAATTAACCACTGCAGCAACATACCAAACACAGTGGTATTTTCCATTTGTAGTAATTACTTAATCAAGACTAGATGTTTTTAAGACACATTGTAGAGTCCAGAGCAAATAGAATGTATAAAAAAACCCTAGACATATGGGCTGTATTATGCAAGAGGGCAGAACTAAAGCACAATAGCTCCTTCTGGCCTCACCATCTACTAATCTATGGGGGATCTATCTTTTAGTGTCAGTGGAGTTGGTAGACAGCCATATTTTTAGCTACAAAAGATGCTGATGTTTACATTAAATAGTAATAATAATATGTTACACCCACACCTCTAATCTGAAATTCTCTAAGCTCTTTACCATCGCTGTCAGCAAGCCTGACAACTCACTGGCTGATAAACTGGCATTATCATTCCCCTTTCATCCAGCTTGTGCTTTTTCAGAGCAGCTAATCATCTGCTTACCATTTACATGGGAAACAGAACACTTAGGCCACCTGCCATCTTACTTTTAAACCTTTTGGTGAGAAAATGGTCCCATAGGTACCTTGCAGAAGCTGCCAGGGTGCAAAGCAGCTCAGCACACAGAACTGCCCAGCAGCTCCCCTACTTCAGATGCTCATCCCAGTAGAAACTTTATAGCATTCAAGAATTGTACACAAACTTCCCTAGGAAAATTCTGCCAACAAAATGCCTTTGAACAGCAGAAGTCAGCAATTGAAGTGTTAAAAACAAAGCAAAGAGCAAAAGAAAGAATGCTTCCTAGTTGTTTTAACAAAATCGTCATATATGACAGAGACAAAAAAAAAAGACGAGTAACTTCCATTAGTTTCCATGACAACCAATGGAAATAGCTAACCCACCTTCTCTCCCTTGTCAACCTCTGGCAGACCTGCCAGGGAAAGCCAGGGACTATGCCCTGTGTAAGGTTCTCTACTTAACCAGAACCCCGGGAAATCTACATTGCCATAATGTCAAGTGCTCCCCTTACAGCACAACTCTTGTAGCTTTAGTTCCACACCTGAGGTGTTTTAGTTTTTCTGAAGTTCTTTTCCCAGGGAAGTTCTGTAAACAAGAGGAATGTTTTTCTAACTGTACCAATGTTATTCATTCCTTCTGACAGGAGGGACCTCTTCTTGATGTCCCTCTGGTTTGACCAATGTGATTGAAGAGGTTTGCCTTTGTTTCACCAATCAAATTGGTCTGTGTAAAATAGTATATAAGAGAAATGCATCCCAAACTAAAGAGTCATTTTTTAGCCTTCTGAATCTCGGAGTCTGTGTCGTTGTGGTGTAAAACAGTGACAACTCTAGTTTTCTTCCTGTGAGATAACAGGGGATGGAGAGGTGCTTACTGCTTTCCTGTGAGAGCAAATGCACCCCAGAAGTGCAACCACCTCTGAGACATCCCAGCTCTCCCACTTTATCACCTGCTTCTTTCTCTCTCTGGCTTCATCAAAACATTCAACCACCTCCTTGCCGTCTGTGAGCCATTGGCTCACACCTTGAAGGTGGCCCATATTAAGCCTTTTTTGTACATCTTTACTGGCTGGCAATTGCTGTATCACCCAGTAACTCTGGTTTCTACATTTTGTCTCTATTTTTTTTACTATTTTTATCATTGCTGGCAAGGAAAATGATCCTCTGCAATGCCTGCTGCACCTTCTACCTTCTTTAAAAGAGAACTTTTAAATTTTTCTTAATAGGAATGCATTCAGCTTTATACATCCTGCTATGAGGCACAGCACCATCATTATCCTTGTTTTACAGATGTGAGCACCACAGCTTAGAGGAATAATGTGCCTTGCCCAAAGCCTACATACAAATCATGGCATCATGCTAAGAGTGAGGACAAATTGGTCTGCAAAGAGTCTGTTTGCATTTTATTGATGCCCACAGGCTCTGAAAGTGTTTGAACCACAGATGCGCAGTCTGCTGTAGTCCTTCCTCCCTGCCAAAACCCCACAGCAAATAAATACTAACCTTAAACAAAACCAAAACACCCAAACATCAAAAAATTGTTTAATGATAGTTTACTGTTGACTTTGCATCTGCAGCCAGGATGGCCTAATTCACCCCAGCATGTGGATGTGTGCTGCTGCACTGCAGAAGAGCTTGGCAGTGATTTGCAAGGAGGTGTTAACATCCAGCTGTTCTCCTATCTCTTTTGGTTTTCACATACACAAAGTCAGGAGTGACCCAGGCACTGTGCTGGCACTGTGTGAATTCAAGATTTTCACATACCACAGTGATATTTAACACTCACCCAGCAAGACAGGAAACCCACAAATAATCCACACTAACTGCAAATTTTGCTACATCCTCCATTCTCCCATCCCCTAGGATGGGAGTTGTCTGGGTCTGGGTTGCAGGAGTTACTGGCAAGTAATAGGACTGAGCACAGTGGCTCTGTGTGCATAGGTGTGGGTGTAACAAACTAGGTTTTGTGCCTCCTGATTAGCTATGCTTTGGCTCAGTTTCCTCCATGACACCGTCCTGAGGGACTGCACACAGCTTTGAGCACCAAAGAGGAGAAGAGAAAGCACTGAGTTCAAAGTTGAGCAACAATAAGTTGTTCTACAAACTGCTTCCCGCAGATTCCTGTCTTGAGGCTGATGGCATTTAGTGGCTATGAAGGTATGTAATACAATCACTGGGGAACGCTCATAAATTGCTTCTTTGGTCTGCAGTGGAAGCTGATCTCACACTCAAGCTTCTCCCTCTGGTAAGGCACTAAGTACTGTACCACTGCACCTATTTTTACAAAACTTAGGGCAACTGTATCCTGTAGGAAGTTAATAACGCTTCACTAAACATGGCTGAAACTGGCTTTTTGGTTTAACAGTTGTTTGAGAAGGGTCAGAGGTAACACCAAACAGAGAATAAGATCACATACATCTCTGTTTCCTTTCCTGCACTGACAGGAGAAAGGGAGCTACAAGGAGATTAAAAGAGGTATGCTAAGCACTGAGCTGAGGGGTCCCATAAACTGGCTATGTGTTCAAGGTGGAGATACTGGCATGGGGGAGGCACTGATTATCACTGAACACGGGGGGGTAATCAGGACTGTTGGGACAGAATAAAAAGATAATGGTCTACTTGCTCACAGAAGAGGACTGTGAAAATAAACTTACTAGCTCTGAGATATTGCAGAGCATGGTATCATTTTTCATAGAATAGGAAGGGGGCATCACTTATCAGGGATGTGTAAAACTGGATTTGACAAGACACTAATGGCAATGGTTTGTACAAGCAGCTACTAATCCCAGGGCATGCAGTGATACCTGGTAGAAAAAAATGTCTGTTTTTCTGAACAAGTAAAGAAAAAAAAGTACTCCCTTCTTAACATGCTCCTCCTTACCCTTACACGTCACCCTCTACAAATGGGTCCAAGCCCCAGTCCTGGGGATGACAAAAAAAGCTTTGTGAGAAACTGAGCCTCTGCTGCAACCTGACTTCATCACCCATCCACAGGGCAACTGGCGAGGGAGAGCACTGCCTGAAGATTAGGCTGACACTACACATGTGGCATCCATTGTCTTAGGACTGGAATACCCCAGAGCTTGCATCATGTGGAGCAAACACGCTGTCCTCAGACACGAACACCGCAGCTTTTCTGCCAAGCTGAAGGCGATGCCTCTGACATGAATGCTTGGTCCCTTGCCACCTTAATCTTCCAGAGTCCTGGGTCTGAAAGCACGAACTGCAGACCAGAGCTCGGTCACAACCTTTCAGTTATCCCTGAGGAATTTTACTCACCCAGACAACTAAATGATTCAGACATTGCAAAAATTCCCCAATGAAATCGCTTCCTCCTCCATATAGGAAACAAGACAACAATTCCAATCCCTCATACTTAAGCTTCCTTGAACATAAACATGAAAAAGCAGCCAAAACCAGGAGGGGAAAGAAAGTCCCAGAGCAGCAAGAAGTACATATGCAAGGAGTTACATCATGCAGAAGGAAAGCTCTTGGCTTCAGGCTAAAATTACCAGAGCACAAATGGCAGGGGTTGCTCTGCCTGTAAACTCACCTTCCCAGGAAGAGTCCCCCAGATCGATTCATTGTCAGGAAAACAGCAACAGGCTCTGCTGTCAAAACCATTCCTGCACAAGAGTGCTGGAGGCCAACTTATCAGCCGGCCAGTGCCTGCCAAAGCCTGGTGGATGGATGGAAATTCCTTGTTCTGACTCTCTGACACTCAAGCCCCAAAATATCTCATGGCAGCAGAGTGACAAGGAAAAGGCAGACAAGGATAGCATTTCTGATGGCAGGAAGTACACTCGGGCCCTGAGCTGCTTCATCAGGACAAGCTTCACCAGTACATTTCTCCATCAGAGGCAGGTACTTTCGCCAGCCTACTCCTATCACCCCACTCTTGCTTCCCTCTTATTGAAGATTTTAACATCCTCTGCTCCCTTCCTGTGACTTGGAAGACTTAAGACCCTTTCAGGTTTCAGTCATACCACTGCCATGGGTACCTCCACAGTAAGTATTTCCACGACCTATCTAGGTCTCCTCACGGATACAAATGAAAGAATTTTTTTCAGGCTATAAAACAATCTTCAAATCACTGTTTCTTTGAAAACTTTCATTGTTGGGAAAAAGCTAATTAAGCACTGGAAGTTCCACCAGCATTCATGTTCCCAAGGTCTCTTGATCCTGTCTCAGGACTCTAAGCAAGAAGCAGGGATGGGATCAGAAGGAACATGCACCGGCTAGGGACAAGTAGCAGTGGATAACAAAGTCCAAACAGCCCTTCTGTGCTCAGAGCATAAGGTGTGCAAATCCTCTCCTCCAGCAAACAAAACGCAGTAGCTCTTTCGTGGTGTTTTTGTCTGTTTCTCTCCATTGTTTCTTCAAGCTGGTTTGCTGCTCTTTCCAGTGCAAAAGGGAAGGACTAAGGAGAAGGAACAAGAAAAGCTGGATTCCACGGGGTCCATTACACAGCATTAAGGTATTTTCAGAAAGTGGTTAGATATCCATCTCTGGGACAGCAGTTGAGAGGGTACAGCCAAGGAAAACACTGTTTAGCTGTCAAACAGTAGAAATATGGGATTCACTTCCAGCTGAAGTTAATGAGATACTAAACTCCTCCCCAGTCTTCCACCCCAAATCCTTTGCTCTTTCCAATGTATTTGTCCAAGAGGAGCCTCCAATTTGTTTCTAGCTTATAGGCCTCCTGATGCACTCCAAACAAGGTGCAGACGTCTGCAAGAAATTCCACATTTGCAGACTGGAGCATGAAATTTCTTTTCTTCAATTCTTACAGGCAGCCTTCATCTAAACCACTGGCCTAAGCAACCACAGGGCCCATGCCAACACCAAGAGGTACACTGCAATAAGTGACAAAACTACAGCACGGCAGTAAAATTTCACAGCAGTTTATATGAACCTCACTTCTGGGTAGCTGGTTTGGCAGGGAGAGCAGGGACAGCCACTCATTACTGCTGCCTGGCATCTTCAGCCCAGATGAGCACTGAAGCACACTTAAGAAAAAGTAGCAAGAAAACATCACACAGTCACTGCTTGTGCTACAGTTATCTGTGCTTTAATGGAGCACTGAAGCCTCCAGACTTGTTTATCTGCCATTTGTTTATTTACTGCCCAGGAGCTGCAATTAGAATCCCAGAGTTGAGAGCAAATACAGCCCTGCTCTAACCAGCTCACACCTAACTGTACGCAGTTGTGGCAAAACCTACAAGCCCTGGTAAAAATCCAGACATATATAACCCCTTGTCTACCACCCAGGTGCAACTGTAGAAGGAATTACGCTTCACAGCACAACAGCAGGCTGTTCTTTTTGCTTGCTAAACTCAGACAATGCTGTGAGAGATAAATCTCTCCAAGGAAATACTGGTTATTCACATTTTAGCATAGCTATCGCAGTAGAGCAGAAGCCAACCTCCCTGCAAAAATAGATGCAACCCAGGTAAACAAGGCATTTCTGGGAACCAATCTCATCTAGCTCACAGGATATGTGGCAGAAACACAGCCTGGTTAATGGGAGTCTCATCAGTCTGGGAAGAGACATCTGGCCGAGATTTGTGACAAACTCTCTTCTGTACAAAGAGAAACACTCCCCAGCTCATGTAACACCACACAAGAAAGATCAAAGGTGCCCCAAAGCCTCCCGATGGGTAAGCAGCTGTACCAATAACAGCAGCTGGAAAATGCAACAGGAGACTCAGCCAGTCCCTTCCTCCTGTGCTGGGAGCAGAGCTGCCTCCTCGGCAGCCCCCAGCAGCAGCCCCCTGTTAATTACCGGCAAGGAATTTGCACTCTGGCAGATAAAGTCATTCACTGAGCCACTGGCGCGTTTGCACAAAGCAGCTCGGCTCTGACAGCAGCTCCGTCTGAGACGCAACATTTGGGTGCCACGCACATGTAAGTGCTGCACGACATCACGTCTGCTGCAGAGCTTGTGCCACACATGCTGCTGCTCAGAGGTTCCAGCCCCTTCAGAACAGCAGGGGAGGTTGTTTAAACACTCCTACACGGGGCATTTGGCCAGTGACTTCAGCACGATGAGGTGCTTTGGACAGAAGGCACCTCATTGTGCCTTGGTCCCTTGGTCCATCTCCAAGACTCCAATTCCTGGGACCTCTACAGCACAGCAGCTGCCTGGTGGCACAGCACACACCTTAAAAAATAGGCTTTGCTGTGCTCCCAGGGAAAAATCACTTCTTCCCTGCCTCCCCATTTAAAAGGTGCATATTGTCTTGAGGTGCAACTCCAGCAACACCCGCTCTGGCACTCAAGAGAAGGATTTCAAGAAGGAAGACACCTATCACTCTAAAACCAGCTCAAGGAGAAAAAATGGATGCAATCTTTCCTTCCACTGAAAATGTGCTTGCTAGACTAGACCTGGGAAGTCACTTTTATTAAATTACTTTATGAATCTGTTACTGCTGGGTTTTATTGCACAAAGCCAGTGCATATTAAGTTACCCACACCATGGGCACCATGCTGCCTTTCTGCCCACTGTCCTGGCTAAATTATCAGTGAAAGCAGGACTGAACTATTCATAAAGTCTCTATCATTTAATTTCTTAAGGCAAATTTCTTAAAATGATGGCTTCGGGGCCAAATACAGCTATGCAATTACATAAGCATCTCAATTTAAATTTATTCCATTTCATTAATCAAAACATCAGTTTTTAGGTTTTGTCCATTGCAAAAACGTGGGAGAAGTTTGACCAAGGCAAGCTCCTGATGCTGGCCACACTGTGTGAACAGCCCAGTGGGAGGAAGTACACCAAGTCCTGTGAAGACCCTCTGAATTCCCAGCTCCAAATCCCCTGGTGTACACAAGTACTCTGCTGCCAAAGGGCACAAATCTTGGAAAGGGTGAAGAGTTCCTCTCCTTACATGAAAAAGCAGCCAAGTCAGATCAAGAGGAAGCACTTAGGTGAGTTAAGCAAACAGAAACCTCTGCCTTTTCTCTCCCCTTCAACATCCCTTTTCAGCTTTTCATATAGCAAAATTACACTGAAGGAAACGGAGGTCAGGTGAAAAAAAAAAGTCATCCCAAGGTTACACAGGATGTAGACACTGAAAACACCATGCTTTTAGAAAAGATTATAACTCTGCCTCCAGATATTTGTCACCACTGTGTTGCTCAAGGGTTTTAGTGCCTCAGATCTGTCTGTACATCTCCTCACAAGAGGGGAGTCGCTGACCTTCCTCTGCTTGCCCTTTTTAGACAAAATGAGACAAGTCAGATTAAACCATTTACACATAACTCTTTCCAAAGGCTGGTTCATTTGGCCAGAAATGGGTTAAGGATAGTTAACCCAGAAAAAACAGCTACAGGCCCCAGGAATTATTCTGAATGGCCAGAAAACTTACAAGGAGCAGAAGGCAGGCCAGGTCAGTGACCTCTCCTCTTGGCAATGCTGGATTCAAGAAAGGACTTGTATCCACAGCTCACATCATTATATTCATGCTGGCCTAAACCTCTTTACTAGCATCTAAAACTCATGGCGAAAATAACTTTCTCAAAAATTCTGAATGATTTAAGCAAAAATGAAAACAAAAAAAACCCCTCATTCTTACTGTGAAACAAGTATCCTGGTGGGACACAGAATGATGCTGATATGGAAGTGGTCCCACACACCACCCTTCAGACCTCAATGGGCAGTCAAATAGCAGCTGGACTCCTCTCCAGTGTTAACTAGGTAACTTACTCCAGCAGGATGTGAACAACTGATTGACTTTTAATAAATCCAACAGATATTTCAAGCCTCTCCCTTTTCCCTCTCCTCTATTGTGATGGATGCTTCCCAAAAATCACTCCATATGCTTTGGGAGCCCCAGCTGAGAATATGAGTAACTTCACGTCTGTAGCATCCCTGTTAATACGAGTGAACAGCCACCTCACTGAGTCTGACCCAGGAAGAGAGAGATAAAAGGGGCTGTCTGAAGCTGGTGGCTGGCCTCCATCCGAGGAGTACAGTTCACCGTCTATTGCTCTTGTGACTATTACTGAACCAGGCCAAGAAAAGCTCCCAAGTTCTGGCATGCCTCAGATTTTCCAGTCTGCATGAGGTTATGCCAGGAACATTTACTGAAGCAATTTCTTTCTTTCTTTAAAGACTCTAATTATGCACCTAACAATGTTGTAGAAATGAATGCTGTACAAGAACCCCAGTACAACTCAGATACAGTTTTGCTAACAAAAGGATTAGAAGCTTAAGGCTCAGTGTTAATATTCCGAATGTACTGAAAGGGACAAAGTGCAAGCTGCAGCAGAAACTGAAGGCATAGAGAGGGTTATCGCTTCCAAAATCTGGAAAGGGAAAACCACACAGGAAAACGCCACACTAACCTTACTGAATGCCAGTGATGCAGTAGAGTAGTAACAGGAAACATTTAGAAGTGGGCAACCATCAAAGCTGTCTCTGAATTACAAGCAGCTCACCTTCAAGCACAGCCCACTCTCTAGAAAATGAGAAGGTCTAAATATCTCAGAGGGTGGGATGCTACCCGTGACTGAACTGATACTCACTGCTTGGCAGCTACTAGCAAAGATGAATCAAAGTGAACCCCAAAACAAAAGTTGGCTGAAGCGTCCATTTTCCTTGAAACCAGACCCAGACTTCAGTCATCAGTCTCAAGTTTTGTTGAACTTAGACTGGAATCAAACCAAAACATTCACTGGTTTGCCACTTGGACCATTATCTATAAAACCAGTCATAATAGTTCATTTATTCACTCAAGCATGAACTGGCCTTTCAAACCACGTTGTGAACATGAGGGCTGTACGTTTTTTCTTACTTTCAGTTTGCAGGTGAGACACAGAGACATGCCAGTACTTACATCTGGGAAGCTATCCAGGTACTACAAATTAGATAACATTAGGCAAAAAGCAGGATTTAGCACTTCGACAATATTAGTGACACCAATGAAATCACAAATGCAGGGCCAAACATATTTTGGCTGTTTCTCTGGGTTACTGATCCCAGAAGGCTCTACTCAGACCAGTGTCACCATTATTTAGCTGCTATTATAATTTTTCTTATGGATACTGTGCACCTCTTTCCTAAGAGGTGTTGGTGTATATTGAGCAGAACTGGTTAAGGTTTATATTTAGGGTTCATAAGAAAATGAATAAACATGATTTGGCTTTTTCAGGACAGTGCTGGAGAGGATGCAGGGAAATGCTCACTGCATAAGTATGTCACGCTTTGGGAAGAACATGTATTACAATATTATCATGTACAGGCAGATGTGAAATGCTGGTCCACACTACAGCTCAGTCCCACTCCCTTGGTTTTCATGACAGCAGCGACCAGAGCTCAGCAGTGTTGGCTAACAACCACCCTGCCTCACTCCTGCCCCTCACCTGGCCGCTGCAGGGAGTTCTCAAAGAGCTTTGCCCAAGCAGAGAGCAACAGCGATGGGCTCCATCCTACTAAACCCCGCTCTTTACCATAACCCGGGCAGCACAGTCCACGGGTGGGAGGCAAAAAAAGAGGGAACCAGACGTGTTTATGCCTTTTTTTTTTTTGTTCATGGAGCCAAACTGCGATGCTCTAGGGTGGGTCTCGCCATCTGGGAGAAATATGTAGGGAGAAAAAATGCAGGGAGCGAGGACGAGCTGCCCCCCAAGCGGGACCGCTTTCCTCCGAAGGCAGGCTCGGCCTCCCTTCCCAGCCCAGCTTGAGTTCATTTTCCTCAAATCACTTCCACATTTCCCCTGCCGTAATTATCAAATATTTTGTTTCTGACTTCACTTTTTAGGGAGGCCGCCGCAACCGGGAATGCAGGCACCGTTTGTTTTCTGTCAACAGAGCTGGGGGGGTTGCAGCTGGGGGCTTTCAAAGGTTTTCAATGTCATTGCAACGAAAGAAAAAAAGAGCAAGGGAAAGAGCGCGCGGGAGAGACGGAGAGA
>VYXD01013277.1:204008-227294 GCA_013397195.1 Hylia prasina | reverse complement strand
GCTCCCCACCGCCCCTCGGCGGTGCCCCCGTCCCTCCCGCCGCCCCTCGGCGCCCCACG
The DNA here is from genome assembly GCA_013397195.1 of Hylia prasina. Lineage (NCBI taxonomy): Eukaryota > Metazoa > Chordata > Aves > Passeriformes > Sylviidae > Hylia > Hylia prasina. The sequence continues at coordinate 227,235 of VYXD01013277.1, read as the reverse complement.
GCGACCTCGGCGGCCTTTGAAGGCGGCGGGAGGCTGAGGGGCTTCCAGGGGACTCGGTTACCGCCCCACACCGCCCGGCTTCTCACCCCCGCCGGGCAGAGCACGGGTCCGGGGAGGGTCCCTGAGCCCTGCCCCGGTGGGGGTTCAAGAGGAGTGGGACAGCCGTGCCGGGGCGAGGATGCCCGCCAGCCGGGTCAAGAGCATCCCGCCGAGGCGTCGCAGCCTCCTCCCGCGTTGTCACAAAAATGGGGAAACTGAGGCACGTGGTGGCCACAGGCGAGACTCACTCACCGACTCAACCCGCTGTCCCCCCACGCTCCAACCCTGAGGCCACTGAAGCGCTGGCCATAGCTACAGGTGTCACTCATGTTGGGACGTGGGCAGGTGTAAAAATAAGGGTTTACACCCATATGTGTTAGGATCCAAATGTTCTCTGAGCAAAGAAGGCAGCCAAGCACGGGGGCTCAAAATCCCACCTGAAGTGCCTGGTGGTGCTCATTTGTGTAAAAATACTTGTGATCCTCTTGTTTTATCTCTTCATCTCTGAATTTCAGTAGCCTCCAGTAGCTAGAAGGAAGGATCTGACAATGCAAAGAGACCCATTGCCTTGGGCACATACAGAAATCTGTGTCACAGCAAACAACACTATGACACCAGTTGTCAAAGGCATTTTCTCGAATTTTGAGGTTTGTTGTAACCAAAAATGACACCCCTGGCTTTAAAATACCATCTCACTCTGACCAAGTATGCTCATAAACTGTCTTCTTTTCCTGCTTTATTCTGTGCCCTCAATGCAGGCAGGCGCCAAGGGAGATGCTGGCGTGTGTACCCTCATTCACAAAGACCAAAGAGTATTCCAGCATCCTGCTGGAAGGAGAAAACTCTGGGAAGAGTTACCCTTGATCAGCCCTCATCTGGTCTGTTCATGGCAGCTGTGCCATTTTTCTGTGCTTCCTCAGGCTCTGCTTCCTTACTCAGTTTTGTTTTTTGGACTGATGTTACTAATTTTGCATTTATAAAGCATCTTCCCCAGCAAGTTCTGCTTCTGCCTGTGAACGGTACTAGTCTATAGATCCATCCTGAAGATTTCACTGCTGATGGTGAGCAATGTGGTTTTCATTGCTTGGTTTGGGGTTTTTAAGCTCACCTTTCATGATGTACCTCTTTGTTTTGGAGTCATTGATTGCCTCATGATACAGCACAGGCATAGTTATGGCTGAAATCAGCTGGCCTCTAGTTTACAGAAGCTTACCCTGAGTCACCCTGAGGTAAGTGCTACAATAAGTAAAAAACAAATGGCAAATGATAAATATATTTTAAAAGATTCATCACTTTCTGTGCCCTTGATACTCAGCTCTGTGGAAGCTGTGTTACATGAGGAGGCTCTATTTCCAGATAGTAAGATATCTGGAAATAGAGAATACTCTCTATTTCCAGAGAGTAAAAGTGACTCATATCAGTCTTCAGAACAGAGCACTAGCAGGGGTCTTCCAGTACCCACATTCCCTCCCTGATACCACGGGCAGCCTCCTCATGTAGGTGAGATTAGGCACTGCGCTGGATTATGTAGGTCACTGCAAGCATGGGTTTTTCTTCTGTGTACTCAAAGGACTAAATATGGAACAGAAAGTAAAGGATTTAATCTCCCATTCTGTGTTGACATTCAGGTACATGAAAATGTGTTTCTTCAAGTTAGTTGCTATCATGTGGAAATGGATAGAAGTAAAAACCAAAAAGCACCTCTCATACAAGCATCGGAAAAGGTGAACACAAGACAAAACAATCTCAGTGCAGACACCAGAGCCTCATTGCTGTGTACAAAGGCACACATTTTATAACCAAATACAGGATATCCAACAAACTTTTCACTTTTAGTTAAAACTTTCACCATTTAAAACCGTAAACTGCAAAGGAACAGTTTGTACAACCAGAGTGCACGACAAATAAATCTGATGGGAATCTTTGCTCTTTTGTGATGGGCCCAAAACACGCAGCTTGAATCAGAAACAGTAGAATAAAGGGAAAGCAAATGCATTTATGGTTGTGTTTTCAAGCTGTGGCCATAATGGATAAGGTAATTCATCATTGCTGGCTACACAACCAAAGTATCATAAAAATGCTTTCAGCTAAAAGCTTCATTATAAGGGTGAACGATGTTTGCCTGAAATTTTGAAGGCTGCAATGCTCTGGTGGGCCAAAGAAATTGGGAATCATTGCTCTACAGAGAAGATGTTGTTTCATTACATATACCAGTATTTCATTTCTGCCAATGCTTACTTTCCAGTCACTGATATTTCTAAAACAAACATTTTGTTATACATATGAGATAGCAAATTTTGAGATACATACTTATCCCCAAGTGGCTGCACAACTGAAATTCAGTAACAAGTTGTTGCCTGAGAAGCAGATCAAGGGAAGCCTGGACACATGCAAGTGTACATCTCATGGGTGGATACATTCTCCTGTGTTTAATAAAATGCAGGCTTCAACAGAGGCTTTCTCAATTCTTGGGACACTGTCAAGATCACTCCCCTGGATCTCTGGCACCTCATGAGGGTTTTACTCTGAAGGCTCTGCCTCTCCCTTATTACAGCATGTGCACACATATACACCCAAAATGATACTGTAAACCTTGTTTCCCAGGGAAATGAGGCTAAACACTCCAAAAATTACTTCTTAAGTCCTCACTCAACTCTTGTGGCTGTACTATGATATCACTCTCTCCACATTACCTCACTCCTGTCCACCACCCACATCCTTCATGTCTCCCCATTTCCCCTGCCATGTGAAACATCTGCCCTAAGGGATGGGGTTGTGCTCACACCGCTGTGATGAAGTCAGTGCTTGCCCTGCCTGCACTGTGTTTTGGGGTGCAATTCAAGAAACCAAGTTGTTTGGCAAGTGCCTTTATGATGGGACAATAGTTGCCTGTGTGATGGGACAACGGTCTGTCCTGCTGAAGAGTAGGAAATTTGCAGCAACATTATTTGGTGGAATTAAGAAGCAGGGTATTATTTTTGAATAGCAAACCTGTTAAGGTTGTAGTGAGAAGGCTCAGCTCGAGTGGCACCAGAGACATCTGTGTTGCCTTGAGCTATGTGAGCAGTGACTCCTCATGGGCCAGACTGCCAGCATCTGAGGAAGGGCCAAGGAATGCCTGGGTTTTCACAGCAGACATTGGCCGAGACTGCAAGACATGAGGGGAAAGCCTGGAGCAGGGTTATACCCTCAAAGATGTGAGCATCAGACCCAAATGAACTCTAGGATGACTGCAAGGCCAGCGTGAGGGTCCCCAGAGCTGTAACACGTGGATCACATGGACACCTCACCACCTTCTTTGAGAACTCAGGCCTGCAGCAGCCTTCTCCAAGTGTCCCCCTGACCTGGCAGTGCTGACTCGAGTCCCTAACTACTTTTCTGGAGTTTGGTTACTTTGCAGACTGCACTTTGTTAAATACAGATTTTTTTTCTATTCTTCTGGTGGGTTTGGTTTTTTGGTTGGTTTTTTTGTTTGGTTGGTTTGGTTTTGTTTGTTTTTTTATTCATTCCCTTGTTTTTGTAATTTTCTTTCTCATTGTGGTTTCCCCATTTCTTGCTCCTATTCCAGCTGCAGTATTTGTACTAATCATTTATTCCTTAAAGCTCTATTTCAGACCTGATGTAATAAAGTGCTATACCTTCCCATCTTTTTCTTCCCTCGTAGATGTCTTTATTTTGGAGGTAGTGCTGGGGACATTGCTGACCAAAAGACATACAAGTCTGTCACTAGCAGGGTATTTGGTTTGTATAAAATGCATTCTCTAATGGTTAATACATATGATAGGCTTTTGGATATTCCATTAGCTATAGCAGTAGAATGCCTAAATACTTTAAAAACTTGGCCCTTAAACTTTATCCTTTATCCCTTATTCAAGGTGAGCTTTTCTAATTTCAGACAAGCTCCCAAAGGCAGCATTTCCTCACGGAATTCATCCAGCCCCAGCACCCAGGTGCAATAACCCAGGTAAGCCCATCAGGAGTGGGCACAGAGCTGCCCCCACGTGCAGTGTAACCATATCCAGCACAGTCAGTGTAACCATATCCACTCTGCATTTGCCACAGCATGGCCAAGGCTAACTTGATGTTCACAGTACCTCATAGGGTTGAACTACACCCAGATCCAAGTCATGGTGTAAGAAAGAAAAATCTGTCTCAAAGCCTCAGTGTGAAAACAGTCAATCTATCCTCAAAAGTATGGCATGTTTCTGTCTCAGCATGTTCCTCGTGCCACTTCATTCCACTGCTGCCAGGCCAGAATGCAGCAAGACAAATCAAATACTCTTGGTGTTGACTCTGTTCCTGCATGTGTCTTTTGTAAAGAGGCTGAGGGCACCAGGCTATTGTTCAGCCTGGGGAAGAGACCCTGTTTGGAGCAGGAGGATAGATTGAGGTCTCTTCCAACCTGAATTATTCAATGAACTTGTTTGGTCCTTTAAGTTTGGCACAATCTTCAAACTAAAAGCACTCTCGCAAAAGAAGTCCTACCTATCCAAAAGCAGTTTGACACAATTCCCTGAAAGTGCTCCCTAGGATGCTGCTTGTCCATGGTCAAACAGCTTAGAACTGCCAAGTCCACTAGCTATGATCTGGAGATATGGGCCTGTAAGAATTACTGTGATTCTTTATGTACTAAGAACATGTCTCATGCATCTGGGGCAACAGCAGGCATGAAGGAAAGTGTTCCCAGGCAGTCCAATATCATCTACAAGGCTGTCCCTCAGACTGATGGGGAGTAAGAGCTATCCCAGCTGCCAGATGTGTGCTTCCACCATTGTGTAGATGATGACTGGTCACAGAGATTGGCTCATAGAGACTGTCTGGCACATCTGTCGTGGTGCAGAGGAGATGTGGCTTATCACTTAGATGAGCAAACCCCTTATTTCATCCACATGAGGCAGTCACTAACAAGGTATTTGTACCCACAGTTATTTTGTGAGCTCCTAGCCTATATGCTACTGCTCAGTTTGTTGGATTTGAGTCTGACCCCAAAAGCCCCTCAGAGACAGTCTGATAATGCAGCAGGCAATTGCAGAAGCCTAGCAAATTAAGTCTTGGGACTAATATCAAGGTTAGGTGAGTTGTCCATTATATAGGCAGCTGAATGGGCCTGTCCATTTCATAATATGGATTTCCTCATGTGTAATGCTGCATCACAAAGCAGGATGCAGGTATGCACTGCATTGAAGAAACACTGCAAAGCAGAACCCTAGCTTGACTGCACACCTGCTAATGTCACATGCACTTCACAGCACAAACTGTTACATATGATACTGTTCTTCAAAAGTGAGAAAATAAACATCACTGCCTTCCACTTCCCCATTATCTGCCTCATTTTGCAGACACATTTGCTGAGGAGTTGATGAGGTAATTTTTATCAGAGCATAGAGTCAAACACAGGAATTTCTTTGGCTGGATAAAATTTCAACTATTTTGTCTTTCTGCATCATTGAGCTATGAAGATGTACTTGGCCCTGCCATATTCCATACCATAACCCAGGCACCCTATCCCCAACAGACTACAGCTGCGGAGTGAGTGGTTATCTGCCACCAGCAAATCCTGATTCACACAATTAAAGGCACTTTCTCCATTAGCTGAAACAGTAGGGGCTTTGTGCTCATGAATGTAGCAGGAAATCAAACCAGGATGTCTTGAGCTGAGGCACAGGCCATTATAATCTATCAATTATATCTCAACAAAACACGGGCGTTCCACATGCCGCTCACTTGTCTCACCTCTCAATTGCTGCTGTCATGCAGGGGCAAGATTAACATTTGAATGAAACCTCCAGAAAAAATTCCAGTGTGCTAACACCTGCCATCCTGCTGTAAAGAAGCAGGGACTCTCTCTTCAGCAGCCAAAGCTCATCACTTGTGGCTTGGCTGTGGGACCTACAGATCCTGGATACCAAGTCAGAGTGCCAAGCGCCAGAAGAGCCAGTGGGCATTTCACGGATTAATATGAACATCACAGGAGGTGCTGGGGTGTGTGCAGCCAGCCCTTTCTTGGGAAGGGCAAGGACACAGAGCTAATGAGCCTACTGAGGTGTGTTGGAAGATTTTGTGTAGATTCTTTTGTGTACCTCAACACCACACCACAAGATATGGGACCTCAGAGATCACTGAAGTGACCCTCCACTGAGCAGCTCTGTCTAAGGTTGTCCCCTAATCTGCATAATCTTTATCCACAGACATATTCTGGTAGGTATTGAGTGCACTCCAAGATGCCACCAATCCATTCAAACAGTTGCCACAGCAGCAGACCCTCTCTCTTAGCAATGCTACAGGACTGCCAGAGTATATCAAACTCAGGTCTTGTAGCTTCCTTCTCCTTACCCTGACATTATACATACACAAAAACCTCACAGACTGCACCAGTCACTTCTATGATCCAGAGGACAGAGGTTCTTGGGTTCTCCCACACACTCTGAATAATTTTGCTATTCTCATCCTCTAAGGATGGGCAACCTGAGAGTACAGAACATGATCACAAACACAAAGCAATCTGTCCCAACCCGTGGCAGAGCCTGGGATACTTGCTAGAAGGCGTTCAGAAATTTGCTGCCCAAAATTCGTTTGAGCTCTGAGTCGTGCCTGGGTCAGTGGGGACTGGGTGTGGAACAGCAGCTCTGTGAGTCACCAGGGGTCTGTGAGACCTGAAGGAAAGGTCGACACAGCCTTTTTTAAGTACAGACTGCTGCAATGTTCTGTACACGGATTCAGGATGTCTGTTCTGATGGTGTATATGAGAAAGCTTGGGAGTTGGCCATGGAAGTGTGGACAGCTGACCTAAAACATAAACACGAGTTCAGGGACTCTTATAAAATGAGAAATTATGCTGCTAAGCAAGAAAATGTGCAATATGTTAGTAAACACAGCTCACCCTAGAGATTAGCTCTTGTCATTGCTTAGCAATGCTGTGAAATCATATATTCCCCTCCCAGCCCTGGGCTAGACAGTGGAAACCAAGGGTTTTAGTTTTCCTTCATACAGAGGAGCAATGCCTGTCTTTAACTAGAGCTATTATTCCCTAGGAGATGTTAAGCACCCTCAGCGCCACTACAAGGGCTGGCAAGGGCAGTTGCTGAGTGCCTGAAAATACAATTGTTGCATTAGGTGGTAAGTATGGACAAAGTGTCTGATCTCAGACATCCATATTTGAACATGTTGGCCTTTAATCACTGCAGCCAAGCTGACCCAGTGGGTCAGGATTTATGCCAGACCTTTTACATGTAAGAAGAGGATAAATAGCTGTAAACAAAGCCAATCCAAAGGAAAAGGTCACTGCTTTCAACCTGTGTGAGAGAAGGCTTTTGAATTGGAAATGTTAGTGATAGAAGGCAAAGTGGATAAGAAGTTGTGATTATAAACCAAATGAGTTGTCCTAGGAGAATGGAAACTGGGAGAGCTGGACGGGCAAACTCAAATGACTTCCTACTCTGGGCCAGTGCAGCACTGCAGTGACCACTGAACTGTGCTGGAAAGCAAGGCAAAGGAGGCAAGAGACGCCTTTCTGGCAGAGCAACAGAGTGGAGGAAATGAGCAAAGGAAGCCATAAGCAAAAAGAAAGGATAAAAGCACCATCAGAGGGCTTGGAAAGAGGGCTGAATGGCACAGATTTGGATGGGCCTGCCTGGCTCTGAAAGGCTGAGGGAGGGGATAAATTCATGGCGGAAGTGTGACATCTTCCCAAATCCCATCTGGACATCCAACACTCACAAGTTCATTGACTTTAACAGTAGCACAATCCTACCTTTAGAAAAGGAGTGTGTTCACTGGATCTGAACTTCTGAGTCTTTTAAAATGTCTATATCCATGACTTCTCACAGCAAGAGGTACAGCTGTTTAACACAGCATTGGTAGAGACCAAAATGCTGAATAGAATCTGTCCACTGAACCCAGATCTCCAGTATCTTTTACAAGTTTGCCTCTATCTTCCTTTAGTGAGGTATAAGGTCATCTGTTCCAAACAAAACAACTGGCTTGGCAGTTTTGGCTCCTGTGGGTGCCTATCCCAGTTTGGTGGTAGAAGCTTAATGATCAGGTGACACAGATAGGTCTGGATGGAGCCATGCTTTGTAACTCTGTGCCCATGCAAATCTATATGTGATGCACACAACATCTGTCCAGATGCTCTAGAACAGGGCTTTTAGAGGCCTTTTCCGTTCATCCATTCATCCATCCATTTCCCACTCCCCAGGAAATGCAGATCTGGGAATGGCATGGCTCTGAGTTAGCATGGAGCCTGGAAATGACAAATTAACATAAGCTGTGAGTTTACATACTTCTTGCAGCCATTTATGGCCTTGTCTGAGCTTAAATAAAAGCCATGGTCCCTGGAAAATTTGGGCCTGTCTGTCAGTGAGGCATTCCAGAGAAAACATCACGTGCTTATTTCATGAAGTGAAATAAGATCTTTGTTCTGCATGCTTTCCTTCCCCCCCTCCCCTTTTTCTGAATGAGACAGTTTTTTCCAAGGATTACAAGCCAATGTTCCAATCCCTCACAGACGTTTTCCATTATCAGAGCTGCCTCTTGTCCTTCAAATCATTTTCCACAGGACTCCTGTAATGGGGCTGGGAAACGAAGCCAAAAGCTCAGAAGAAAGGACCCTATTCCAGGCTGCTGACAAGACTGAAAAATGCTTTAGGGTGTTGCTGGGACCACCCAGACTGAAGCATCCTCAGTAGGGGAGCAGCTGAAAAAGATGCTAATGGTGGGAGGAGGCTCACTGTACTGTACAGGCATTTAAACAGCTTGGTAAATTAACTTTGATGAGGTATAATCACATTGTGTGGAACTGACTATAGAGACTGGTGGTAGACAACAGTGACTGATGATTAACTCCACAGCATACAGTACAAAGGGCCTTTGTGTTGCCCCCCCTGAGACTTACTCATATTTTGTGAGCTGCCTCTGTCTGGGAGTCAAATTGCCCCTGCTATAGAAAACTACCAAATAGGGTTGGAGGAAGGGAGAGGAAACTCAGGGGAGGTTTTCTGTTTGGATTCTTCTTTCCCCCATCCCCCTCCCCCCAAACATCATCCTTTGCTGGGGGTCCCACATGTATGGAGCTGGGTCACCTACTTACTGCACAGATCCAAGCAGCTTCCTTCCTGCAAACAGAAACCTGCTACTGGAAGGAAAAACTCCCAATTCCTTATTTCATGTTTTCAAGAAAGTTAAGGTGGCACTTGATGAGAACCATCCAGAAATGAAATTAGGTTCCCTATATGTCCCATTCCTTCCAACTCAGTTCTAGAAAGTGAAATAAAGCTACAGCAGAGATGTCAAACAGGTGCTCACAACCACAGCTTACATTGCTGCAGGAAGATTTGCCAGGACTCCTCTGTCAGCATCCTAATGTGAAAGAATCCTGCTTCTTCACGAGCAGGGACTGCCCTAGGACAAGGGAGGTCTGAGCGGCGGTATTGTATTCCCAAAGGCTGTATTCTACATTTTATCAGGATGTTTTGAGAAGCAAAACACATAGGCAGGCCTGGCTTCCATGATCGGATCTTGATCAGACCCCCCTCATGACCCCTACCTTCTGGGCCAGACCTCGCTTCAACTGGCTTGATGAGTTTGACTTTTTCTCACTTGCAAGCCCCATGATTTCAACAAAAGTGTTGCATAATTCCTGGTGTCTCCTTTTTTGCCACCCTAAGCCTAGCTGTATGTCTCACCGATTCCACAAAAGCTCTGAGCACCTGGTGAAAGATGGAGAGAAGCTTTTGCCTTGGCAGCTGTTTGCAGAGTTGAACTGACTATCAGAGGGAAGGGGATATGAGCTGAGCGCCTCTGCCAGACTGGGACCATTTGTGGCTTTGAGCAGTCCTGAAGAATCACAGAAATGCTGGCCTGGAGGGGATCTTGGTGGCTGTGTGGTTCAGCCTCCTACCTGAAGCAGGGCTATGGCAGATGTTCATTTGGTTGGCCATGCCTCTGTCTTGCCAAATGTTGAAGATCTCTGCAGATGGGGACGACACCTCCCTGGGCACTTGTTACAGTGACACACCATGGTACTGGGAACCTGTAAGTGTTTATCCTCCCTAAACTTACCCTCACCCCGTCTCCTGTCCCCAGACATGGGGTTCCTCAGCATCTGTACGGGTCTCCATATGTAAGAGCTCAGTGGTCTGAAGTGGAGCTGTTGACTGCCCTGAGAAATCTCCTGGACCTGGACAGATATTGGCCATAGACAACCTGAGTCACTGATTAAGTCACTCTGGCATTGCATTCTACTTTACATCAGGAATTAGTTTGAATTTAGGCTATGGCTACAAATTAGGAATTATGGTAATTATATAATTTTTGTTAATACAAATATTGTTATGTAATAATATTAATATATATTAATACACATTAACAGTGTAAACTTGCTACAAACCTAAAAATAATGTAAAATGCTGACTGAAAATGCATAACTACATAACTACATTTTCTACAAACTCTTCCATTTGCATTTCCTTCATTAGTAGTGGGTAAATAGGCATTCAACTGTACACAGCCACCTTCTGCTCCTGTTCTGCTCTGATCAGTCATAAGGTTGGTTAAAGGCCTTTTTTTTGAGCACAGATACAGCAACAGCAGGAAAACCTGGCAAATCTAGCTGAGACTAATGGTATACTGCTTCACCTAGCTGATTCTCTCTCCCCTTTGGGGGTCATGCCTCATTCATTCCTTTCTTGCATACATTATACTGCAATGGTAAGGTAAACAAAATTAAAGCCAACTTGGTTACATTGCTCGGTCAGAGCAAAGATCAGACATCTCCCCCAAAGCAATGCTGGCTTTTTTTTGTCTGCCAAGAAATGCTGCAGCTCCCTCAGCCAAGGCGGTACAAGGGCATGGGGGTCACAGCTGATTTTGCTTCTGGGCAGAGACTGATCAGAATGCTCAGAAACTCGGGACTACTTGCAGATAGCAAGACAGCAGAGGGCACACTGCAATCGCTGCAGGTACGGGGGCTTGGGAGCAGCCCGTGGTTCCACCACACAGTCAGCTCACACAGATGTTTCTGATGTATCTGTGGAAGGAAAAAGGACAGTGTGCCATCCGGACGAGACAGAGCCCGGAAAAAGGGTAGGGAAGAGCAAGGGAAGTGGGAAGCAGCAGTGCCCTAGCTGAGGTGACAGCACACAGGCTGGCAGAGACCATGTGTGAAGCTCCTGAAGAGCAGCTGGTGTAAGGAGGTCACTTGGGGTTTCACTGCAATGCAAGAGACAATATGAAATAACTTTCCATGTCCTGCAGGTTCAAAGCATTTCAACTTGGCAAGACTCTCATCTGTCCCATCTTCCAAAACAATAAAGTAAAAAAAAAACCCACCAAAATCAACAGCAACAATCCCAACCCCCCATGCTGTGATATCGGATGGATCACTGCCCAAAACAACAGTGGGGTTCAAGCCATTTCTAAGAGGGAGACTCTGTAAATGGATGAGCTGGAGGAGAGGCTGCCTCTGTGCAGACAGCACATCCAACTAAAGTAGGTGGGCAGCAGAAGCATGTCTGCTGCCCAGCCACTCCTGGTGACACTGTGAGCCAGCCCTAGCTTCCTAGTCTGATTCCTTCATTCTTGCCTTGTCCTGGTCCTCCCTCAGTAGTAACAGTACTCAGAGCTGTTTTCTCATTCCAGTCCTCTTTGCTCTCCACTCACTGCCTCTCCTCCTCATAATTTCTCCCTGCTTGCTTTCTTTACTTAAAGATAGGTACTTTACAAAGTACCTATCTGCCTTCATCTTTGAGGCTCAGCCTCCTTCTACTTCCCACCACTGTAGCCCTGGTTCGTGCCTGTGATGTTTTGGTTTCTCTGAAACTCTTTCCCAGAGACTGTTCTGTCAACAAGAGACATGTTTTCCTAACTGTAACCTATGTTTACATTCCTTTTCCTAGGAGGGACTTCTTGATGTCCCTCTGACTTGACCAATGTAGGTGAAGAAGTTTATCTTTTTTCCACCCATTGGGTTGTTCTTTGTAGAATAGCAGAAAAGGGAAGAAATAACTAAAAATAAAGGAGTCATTGTCAGCCTTCTGAGTCGGAGTCCGTGGCGTTGTGATCTTGAACAGCGTCCCACCACTGTTCCCCCAAACATCCATCTCCTGGTCCTAGGCTCCTTCCTCCAGCTCCTTGTCCAGTCACCCCCCTTCCCAGTCTCCTTCCTCAGACTGTCCACAGGCCCCCCGCACCTCAGCTGCTTCTGGCTGAGTCTCCCCACTCTCAGTCTCATCTCCCTCAGTGCTCCAGATCCTATAGTTCCTGTGCTACATGATCCTAGTCACTCTTTTCTACCCACAATCACTGCCTTCTCCCTGTTTCAGGTCCTGGAGGCTTGTCCCAGTATAATCCATTTTCTTCCCATCGGGTCCTTCTCCACTCTGCATTGCAGGTAAATGTCTTTCCTTCCCCCAGCTGCTTGGGCAACTGGCAAAGGCACTAGAACGGCACAGAAATAATGAACTTCCTGCCTCCAGCTGGGAAACAAATGGGCAAACTTGTGCATCCTGAGAACAAACTCGTGCTGCTGCCCTCACCCAAACCTAGGAAGACCAAAGCAGGTACCCACACACCCATCCAGCATGTGGGAAGTGTGGGGGCCATGGCAGTGGCTTTCAGCTGATGGAGATTGTGCCCTCCTCAGACACAGCTCCATTTTACCTTCTCATGGTTGATTTTCTTTCAAACAGAAGTACTGCTCTGTAGTGGAAATGCCTCATTTTAATCTTTCTGTGTGGAAACATACTACAGCAAAGCCCTCTTAAGACAGCTGGATTTGTATCCTTGGGAAAAGTAATAGATGCTTTGTGGACAATTGTACAACCTTTGGTCATTTCCTGATGGGAGATGAGAAAGACCATGAAACCTGGCAGCTGCAGTCCTGCATTCCTAATAGTGGTAATTAACTTCAACTTGACCTTCCTGATGGACAGATAAGATTGCATCAAATCTTTCCATCATTTCACAGAGTGAAGAAAACACAAGATAAAGCCATTTGTTTCCCTTTCCATGCTGCTGGCATGGCTGATCTCAGTAAAATAAAGGCAGAAGGAAATAGGCTGGAGCTGGCAAGGCTGAGTACAGCAAGAGAGGAAAAAAAACTTGTGGCCAAGGCTGGGACAAGGTAAAGGAAGAGAAAGAGAGGAGAGACATTTTTTGGAGAAAATACTGGGCTCCATCTGAAAAAATACCTGCTATTTCTCCACCATAGCAGCCTTTTGGAGCATTTTCTGTGAAAGAAAAAACATTCCAACAGGCACATTCTTTTCTTTCCTTAGAAATCTGACCACTGGTAGAGCCAACAAGACAACCTCTCTCTTACAGTGTATTACAGAACTTTGTCCTGGCTGCCAAACATTCACCGTTTATTTGTACTGAAATTTTCCATTCTTGCTTTCTGTCTCAGACATGTATTTCCTTTTAAATTCTTACAGAAATAGCATCCTTGTCTTCTGAAAGGGGCTTGGGAAAAGAATAGTTTTAACAGTGCAGATTTGTTTTTTCAACCATTTCAGAAAGGGGTAGAAATTCAAGGAGCTGAAGCAAGATCTTTATATGAGAGAGAGGACCCAATGCCCCTTTTTTTTCCCCCTACCAGATCCTTGGCTGACCTTATCCGACCCCTCAGGAAATAGTTTGAATTTATCAGCACAAATAGCAGTCTTTCTGGGGTACAGTTACCTGATTCCTGTGGTCAACTGGTAGAAATAACCAGCAGACCTTGGCTGAAAACTGGTTCCCTACTTTGATTTTACAGAGGAGCTCACACTCCTAAAACTTGGCAGCCTGGTACATTCCTTAAGATAAAAAAGAAATAAAAAAGCTCTCCTCCCAGCTTTTCATGACCTCCCTCTTTCTTGCAATACTTGCAGTGTTGTAGCAAGACTATGAAATGTGGTAGGATACATAAATCAGGAAAAGATAACTTTTTGTGATGTGGTCTCATGAAAATCTGTTCCAATTTGGGGTTTAAGTACAAAATGTCACAAATTTCCATTTCTCATCTGTGACTGGCATAGCGCAGCATGTGGTTCTGGCCACTTGCCACAACTCCATGACAGTTTTATTGCCATGTGTAAGTTGTGGCCCTGTGTCCTGCCACTTTCCAGAGAACTTTGGTCCCTCTGATCTATTGCCAGCTGAGAAGATGTGGCCAAATGTGATACAGGAAAATTCTTTGATTGCTGATGTCTAGGTGCATGCATATTTCTCTCTCAAATGAATTGTTGGATTACTAGAACACTGGCCCATAATATTCTTGTAGCCAGAACAAGGTGACATGGACTAGATGAAGGGACTACAAAGTGAGTAAAAAACAGGCTGGACAGGTGAACTCAAAGTGTAGAGGTCAACATTCCAAAGTCTAGTGGGAAAATGGGAAACCACTTAGGAGTAACATTCCTCAAGGGATTAATGCCATTTAACATCCTCCTCTACAGGAGAAAAAGGAGGCAGAGAACACCTTGAAGAGTTCACAGAAGATACAAACTTGGAGTAGTGGTGGGTGTTCTGGAGGGCAGTGGTGCCATTCAGAAGGACCTAAATAAACTGGAGAAAAGGGCTGGCAGACACCTCACCAAGTTCAACAGTGACAAGGGTAAAGTTTTGCAGTGCTTTCCAATGCAGGCTGGCTGTTGACTGCCCAGGAAACACCTCTGCAGGAAGGCTTTAGGGTCCCAAAAGACTACTGATTGAAATCAGAAGTGCACTCAGCAGCTATGTAGGCCAAGGGCACGCTGGACTGCAGAAACAAGAGAGCAAGTCAAAGAAAGGGATTATTTCCCTCTGTTGAACACTCACGAGGCTGCATCTGGAGCGTTCTTTCCTGTTCTTTTCTTTGCAGGGGTATGAATGATATTCATATACTAAGTGGGGTACACCAAGAAAATAAAGAATCTGAAGCACTTAATGCATAAGGAAAGATTGAGGAATCCGGATTTGCTCATACTGGAGTGAAGAAGTTGTTGGGAACTTACTTGCTGTCTTTGACTAAAGGGAAGGTTTGGGGAGTCAGACTCATCACAAGGGTCCAAGCTGAAAGGATGAGGAGCAGTGGACACAGTTGCAGCAAAGGAAATCCCACAGTTTATAATCTGGAGTGACAACTGCATATTCCCAGACTCATTCCCCTTGTGTGACATCCATTCTGGGATGACATCCTAGATTCTTTCATCTTGGTGACATCCACCCTGAGGGCCCTCTTTTCCACCAAATCTGTCCTCCAAAACCAGTACCTGAGACATCTGAGCCCTCCCAGCTAAGCAACCCCAATTTCTGGGAGCTCAGCCTGCTGATGCCTTTTGGCTCAATCCTCCAAAGACAGCATAGCAGGACTGAAAACAGCATAAGTTTCAGGGAAGAATTATTTGATCTCACTGAACCATTTACATTCCTCAGTGTCCTAAAATGTTAAAATTACAGGCCCTTGAAAACATCTTAAATCCCATGAGATGCTGGTATTTTTGGTGAGCCTGGAATTTTTGGGTGAGCCTGGACTGACTTGACTTCTTTTGCAAATGCATATTGGATGTGATTTTGGTCAGTCCGCTTTCAAAATTAACTCTTTTCTCCTCCCTGCATGCTCTGGTTGGAGAAGGCAATTGCACAGTCCTGCTGTCCATCTTCATGCCACTGCAAAACTGTTGCATTTTTGTTCTGATGGGCCAAAAATTAGGTGACAGCTGGGACTAATGCAAAATATCATGTTCAAAGGGAAGATAAAAACATTATTTCTTCTGACACCTGTTGTAGATGATGAGCTAGTCTTGCTTCAGTGCTTATTTGTCCCTTCATAGAAGTGTGGGAAATCCAGGGGCTTCATGCTGGGCTTTCAGAGAAACAGAGAAGTTGGCCAAGTTTTTCTTTTGTCTTTTAGTCTTTGTTTCTAGCTGGGTCATATTTTCTATTATTTCATGTTGCAGTTTGCTGCAAGTTACTTCTTTAAATTAATGAATGTTAAAATTCATAGAATCATTTACATTGGAAAAGACATTTAAGATCATGGAGTCCAGCTGTAAACCTCTGCCAAGTCCCATTAAACCATGTCCCTAAACTGCAGTAGTCACTAGGCTCTCTCTGACCCCTGATACCATATCAAACGGCCAAAGTCTTGCACATACTTGTACACAAACAAGAGGAAATGGGATTCCAGAATCTCTTGCTGAATGTCTCTTAAAATTCACCTCCCCATTTTACATCCCATCTACAAGTCAGAAAAGCTCAGAGCATGACATATGTTGTTGCCATTTGATTCAAATAAGGGACAGCCGGAGGAGGCAGTGGACAGAAGAGGAAAAGCTTGACACTGCATTTGAATTCTATTGTGTCTTTCAGTGAGCACAGCCCTTGTGGTGTGTGAATGGCCTCCCTGCTGGTGACAATGTTTCTACGGCCAGAAACTATAGATGATAACACTTAAGGGTACCACTCTGTGTGTCTCCACCCCAAGCTGGCTCCCAGCTCCTCACAGTGTGCTCCTACTCTCCCAACACAGTAATCACACATTCAGCACTTCATATCCCAAGGCTTTCTCCTGGACTCTCTCAGCCCACTGTCTTTACTGATGAACTGCAGGCACCATTGTATGCTGAGTGAATGCTGCTTTTGTGGGATTGTTAGGTAATGGTGTAGCTAAACAAAACCTACCTTTTGACAATAATTCACAATGAGTGTGCATTCTCTTCCAGAGAATACATCAATTGTCAGTTTCTGCCAATAGCACAAACTGATTCATTGCTTGCACTACTCTTTCTGGTCTGAGCATCAGCGTCCATATTTCCTTCTACATGTGGTTTCACACCATGTCAAAAACTTACGCTTCCTTTTCTATTTTTTTATAAAGCATTATAGCAAAACCCTCCTTTACCTATTTTTTTTCAGATCCATTTTTCTAGGAATCACTGTTTCTCCTTATATTTCATCCTTAGTCTTTTCTCTGCAGACAATATTTTGCTCATCCCAAAAGTCTGCAATAGCCAAGGGAGCTTGTTATTCTTGTGCAGGTCACTCTGCTCTTTTTGCTTCTTTTTAAAACACAGCACATCCCACAATCTGCTTTTCTTGCTATTTCTGATAACTTAAATGTAGGTCTTATTAAGTGTTGGACTATCAATACGGATTTCTTCCTCAAACTCATTTTTTTCCTTTTCTGTATGAAATTTCAAGGAGGATATATCAGAAGAACTTGTCTTGCCCTGATTATATTTTCCCTTTCAATTTGAATCTTTCTAGATTTAGAATTACATGTGACTTACTTGGTTGTACAGGAACATGAGGCTTGTGAAGAACATCTCCTAAGAGACTGCAGATTTCCTCCAATGTTAGCCTGTGGTCCAGCATTGTGCAAGAGAAAACTCTGACATCCAGACAATGGCAATCAAGGACTTTTCCTGGAATTTAATTTTGCAGTATTGGCTTCAGTTCATCCATAAACTACAAGAGGTCCTTCCTACTACTTTAACTGTCTGATGTGGTATTTTCCTTGCTTTTGCTGATTTAGCCTGATTTCAAAGCAACTGCTCTGGAGGTCTTGTTCAAGGTTTTCTTGTCACTGTCCCTTCTTAGTCTTCCTCATTTATATCCTTCTCCAGTTCATGAGCCATGCATTTATGCTACTCATGGTATAAATCTTGATAGGTATGTCAATATTCCTTGTGTAGTTGCTGACTTTGAGAGGGAAGTTGCTGTTCATTAGCTGCTTTCTTTACTTTGAATCAAATCTGATGTCGCCTCTTTCTGCAGCATGGACAAAATAATTCAGTTCCTTTGCATGGATTTGCATTTTGCTGTGATTCAATTTTAGGCTGTACTCTCTGCTCCTTGTAGGTAATGCCATTAGTTTTGGGGGGGTTTGTAATGTTTTTCTCTGGGTCTGTCATTCATAAGAATGCCATCAAAAGTGACTCCCACCCTTAATCAGCTTCATGTTATTTCAGGAATATTTTGGGAAATATCTCCAGCATGGGCAGCATTTTAAGAGGCTCAAAATTGAAATGCTGTCTTCTTAAAGTCATTAGCATTCTGCTTTCCTGGTCCAGCCTGAACTGCCAGTGCTGAGATGGAACATTCAGTACATGTAGTATATTTTGAGTAGAAAGCAGATAGGTGATCTCATTTTGGGTGTGTAAAGTGCGAAGTTTTATTGCTTGCTTTCTGTCTCAATAGCCTTTGCAGCTACAGATTATAATGATATTTCTCTGTTTCCCTGCGATTATTGTGAAAAATCATTCCTTAGAGTGCTTTCTCTATTGGCTCAATTCCTTTAGCTGCAGCACAGGCTCTGCTCCCCAGCCCTTTCTGAGTCTTGCTGCTGGTGGATACCATGGTGTGTATTCATCATTTTAGGCAGTAGCTGCACTCTTGCAGGGAAGGGTTGTGTTTGAAACCCAAGGGAGCCTGGGATGTCATCCTCAATGATTCCTGCCGATTCAATTCTCCTGCAGCAGTGGAAAAATCATCCATCATTCTCTGCTGCAGCACAGCTCCACTGGTGGACAAGTGCCCCAGCCCAGCCTGGCAGGCACAATGAAACCACAGCAGGGAGCAGCAACACCCAAGTAAAGAAGCAAGCCTGAGGTTCAGATGGGAAATTGAGAGCCCGTGGCAGAGTCACGGCTCCTATCAGCGGGGTGCCAGACCTGGCAGGAGCATGGCCATAGTGCAGCTCAGGCAGAGGCCAAGCATGAGAGAGCTGTGACTTCAAGCAGCTCTGAGGACAAGGTGGGGGGGTCTACCATGAAAATATCTCAGCAAAGCTTTGCAGGGAATCCTCCACAAAAGCTTCTCCCAGCTCTTCTTTCCTCACCAGCTCTGACCAGCCAGCTGGTCTGAAGCTGACAACCAAAATCCTAGGAGAGGGAGGGTACACTCAGGGCCCAGACAAACTCTCCATCCCGTGTCTTCAAATTCCAGGTAAGCATTTGGTTTTCTCTTCTGTTAGGCAGACTTTGAAATTTTTTAATCAAATTTCAGGGACTTAGGGTTTTTTGTCCCAGGACCAGTTTTCCTGGCATTTTTATATCACAGCACTGGAGACACTTGACACCTTGATGTATGTGTGTCTGAAGCTGCATTTCCGTGCTGTGCCAAAAGCAGGTCTCTGCATCCTGCCAGCCTTGCAACAGTGTTCATGGGATAGCTCAGGCTGTGCTTCTCCTTTACTCTGTCCTAGGGTGGTAACTGACCTCTAGAGACATGAGAAGATCCAGTGTCACTAGTGTGTCTCCTAGGCCCTACATATCATGGAATTTCATACAGTCATAGAATATACTAATTTGGAAGGGACCCATCAGGATCATCAAGTCGAGCTCCTGGCCCCATGGGAAGAGTGCAATATCACTGCTGCTGAATTGCTGTCCTTGGAGGTGCTCTGCAGTCACACCTGTGGGTGTGGCCAGCTGCCTTTCCATCTGCTCAAGTGACAAGCTCTCACCTGGACTGTGGAGAGCCAGGTCTGCTTGTTGCAGTGCAATGCATCACACCAATGTCCTGCTGATGTGCCTCTGCTGCTTGCTCCACTTTAACTGCTGGCTGTGGCTCAGGCCCTCTGCTGCCTCCGTCCCCTCTCAGCACCGCCTGTGGCACCCTGTTGTCCTTGTCTCTTCATCTTATGAGGTAACACCACCCTCACCTTCTTCTTCTAGATGATGCCTGTACTCTCTGAGCTCCCTCTGTGCAGTTGCTAAATGGGTCTTCAGTGCTAATTTTCCTTGTGCCGCCTTTTAGTTTGACCCTGTTAAAACCTTCTCCTTCAGTACACAATTCCTCTCTGTCAAAGCAGAATTTTCCTTAAAGCCTCAATTTTCCACTCACTACTGGGCTCTTCGTGCCTAGGTTTGGGTTTTTTCCTTGATAATTAGTGTTTGTGCAGAAATGTTTTCTTTTGCTGAGCTTTGTCTCTTTGTCTCTCGCCCTGAGTTTCTCACCAGTCAAAAGCATCCAAAGCATCCAGCTCCAGCCCACCTCCTTTGCTGTCTTTCCAGAAGGCCCCCATGCCCCTGCTCTGCTCCCATCTGCTCCTTCCCTCATGTCCTGCTCTCCTCTTATGCAATGCTTTCATTTCTGCCCACATCAAGGAGGGAACCAACATCTTACCAACTACTACTCACAGGACATTTAAGTGTGGATTTCCAGCAACTGAATCTATCCTGCTCCTGCACCTCCCCATCAATGCATGGCTGGGCAGTCACTCAGAACAGCACACTCATCCCACAGACATTTTCCTGGGGTAATTTCCAGCTAAATAACTCAGCTCATCTCATTCAGATCACAAAAACTCATGCCAGGTCCAAGCTGATAAGAGGTAACTAGAAGCCCCTGGGGAGCAGAAAAAACATGGGACAGCCTCTCTTGTCAGCACTGCAGCATTAGGATAGCTAAACAGGACCATGAATCGTGCCCTGGGACAAGTCAGTGGCAAGAAGATGCTATTTGGCTTCTTTGAGCAGGCTGATGACTGTCATGGGTCTTTTGCCTTGCAGGGAGAGGTTTAGACATTTTTCTTTCTAAGTAACACTATCAGGGGACGAGAAAATGCCATATAGAGGTAATTATGCTCAAAAGCACAATCAGAAGAGAAAATGTGCCCGCTGGCTCTGCAGGAATGAAGTCCAGTGTCAGCAACAGTAACACAGACCCTGAGCCATAATAAAAGTAATAAATAACAGCAGCAATGAGGACTGCTTTTCTTTTGTTAATCTGGGGGAACTCTGATGGGACACTGCATTGGTGGGGGTATAAAATGGGTGTAAAGTCAGAGCCAAAATGAAGCATATGGACAGGCTGTTCAAGAACGCCCTAATATTAGAGGAAAGTCGTTGTATTTCTTGGCACCTGCCCAAAGTGATTTCATCTTCTGTTCAGGATTAAGATGCATTAATAGCCTGAGGGCAGCAGTTTCCTTGCCAAAAAATGCCTTTCTTCCCCAGCCCCCACCTCCCATCTTGTTTTAAATATGAGGGCTTGCAGGTCAGGAGTGAACACTCAGAGTATTACTTGAATTATCAAATGAAAGTGCAGCAATATAATTTTCTTTCAAGCAAACACTGACTTAATTAAAATGTGCACTCTGAACTTGGCAAATTTCACATTATTCATGAGAAAGGTATGGGTTTGTCTATTGCAAAGGCAAGCTAAAAATAAGCAGAGATACAGAACCAGAAGGACAGCTGTTAAGAGTGAGGCACTAGAACTTTTTGTGGCAAAGCTCTATCTCCAAGAGTGTCATTTACCCTCAGACCATTCTCTAGTCCCAACCAATACAGAAAAGCTGGCAAAAGCCTTTATGTAAATGTGATTGCACTGACCACAAAATCCTTTTGGCCAGAAAGATATTCTCCCTTTGGGGAAACAGCATGACCTGTATGGGCCAAAGCACTCCTGCTGACCAAATGGTGCCCTAGGAGGGAGTAAGGCTGGAAATCTAGGTGAAAGCAGCATTCAAAGGCTGCAGTAAGAAAAGTTTCTAGCTCTCAGAGGCCCAGTCCAGCAAATGGGACTTCTGCCACAACCTTGTAGACTTGTGTTCTTCCACTGAGTGGCTTTTTCCATAACAGGGCTACGATAGCAGGAGGCACACCTGCCATTGCCTATGTCTCTGTACCACTGTGGGTACCTGTGCAGGTTTCCCTTTGGGTTTTGACAGGGAATCAAGGACTCAGAGAGGCAGAATGTGCAGTGGGACTGGACAGGTGTGAGGCCAAAAACCCTGGAGTGCTCAGCAGCACCAGTGCTGAGGCAGAGCAAAAGTGGCAGCAACTTTCACCTTAACAGAACCAAAGCATTTTTACCTTAAGATTTTGTTCAAAGGACACTGAAAAGGGAGGAGGAGAATTAGAACTTATCTTGCATATCACATTAATAAAAGTCTGTACACAGATGAAAGAGATGACTTACCCTTTCTCCTCCTTCTAAACTTTCTACTGCTTTGCACTTAGACTGGAGATCAATTGATCCCTGAAGTGACATCCCAGTATAGAATTTACCTCTCTGGCAGATTGATCTGAAAACACAAAGTCGTGCTAGTCATCTGAAAATCCTAAGCAAGATGTTTCCTCTCTTGCCTGTGTAGATTTTGGTCAGTCTTATCTGCTTCAACATACGCTTTCGATAGCTGATGGAAGCAAATGTCTGAAAAGTATGTGGGCAGTGAAGATTGGCCAGTTTACAGTACATCCAAGCCACTTCAAGAGCAAAGGCTTTCTTCTGAGATGACATGGTCTGCAATCCTCCATGCAAGTAAAGCAGGATAGAAATCACCTAACAGTAGATGAAAACTGGTCTGCTTGCTTAAATTATGCCCTCATCCCTAGCTTGGAAGAACTGGAGGAATTCTTATCAAAAATTCTTAGAGAAAATCTGGTAGGTTGGGGCAGGATGACTAGCAGCACACTGCATCCATCCCAGAAGCCCTGCCAAAAGACACTGGAGCTGTAGCAGCCCTGGAGTAACAGGGGAACTGTTGCTGCACAAATACTGCACGGCAGAGACTGGCTGGGACAGCAGAAAGTATCTCTGACCTAGGGCCGAGTGTAAGAGCATGGCCAGTGATTGACATCAGGTCTATACCAGGAGACAGGCAGGGATCCTTTCCTCATCTTGCAGGAGCTCAAGGAATAGCTTCTGCAAAATGGGCTGGATGCCACACAGGCACTGTGCAGCCTTGCTACACAATCCTGGTGTGCTGGGAAGCATCTGTTCATCCCCAGAGAGATGTTCTCTTTCATCTGCCTGCAACTCCACAAAAGAAATGGGAGTGTGTGAGGAATTTGGCACATCTACTCTGTATTGAGTTGAATAAAGAGGAGCATTTTTCTCTCCTCTGAAAGTACCAACTGCAACGGATGCCAGTCTCGAAGACACTGTAAGACTTCAGGAGGTGTTTCGGAAGAAGTACGGCCACTAAGCAGAATAAAGTATTTTCACTGTAAGGAAGATTTCAACAAAAAGGAGGGTAATCAACCTCCAACTACAAAATAAAAACAAGGTAAAACATGACTAAGAAAAGAGACAAATTTTATCTCTAAAGGTATTCAGAGGAAGAGTGTCTTGGTTTGAAAGGTATCTAAGGAGGGGCAAGACCTCCTTAGTAAATGGAGAGTTCAAATCCCCTCCCTCCAAAGTATTATAACTTTAAAAAAGTAAAGGGGCCTTCAGGCAGAGCTATGGGGATAGGAATAACAGTTCTTTACTAATA
>VYXD01013277.1:39415-203983 GCA_013397195.1 Hylia prasina | reverse complement strand
AGAGCAAGAAAGAAGGAAGAGCTGTCCCCACCCCGGTCCTTTACCTGCCCCAGAACTCGCGTTTGGCCACTCTTTGTTCTGGTCAAGCACCCATAAGCACCCAGTACTTAGTCTCCTAACAACTTTATGGGGAAAATTCTCTAAGTAAAAAGGAACAAACCTAACCCCCAACAGAGCGAAATTCAGATTGTGCATTGAAATCCCCGAAGGCTCATCCCAGGAGCAGATTAGTATAGCTACCCTAGAAGAATGAAAATAAAATAGCTCTTCTAGCGCTTGCTGAAATAATATGCAGATAATAGCTCTCTTGGGGCACCCAGGTTTCAGCATAATGTTTATCTTGATTGAGGAAGAATCTGAAGGTATGAATGGGCAGAGTGCCATGCTTCTACGGAGAATCTGACATCTGATCCTGACAGCCTGGATCAGCTGGAGGCAAGGCAGATTACACTGTGGTTGTAGCTACAACTTGGAAACTCAAAAACCTGAGTGGCACAGGTGAAGATCAGACCAGTGGACTGTGCCATGGGCAGAGGATGTGAGAGAAGAAAGCAGTAAGAAACCAACGTTGAGTCTTTCAAACATCTCATTTCGTCGAAGAGAGATAAAGAAAGCTCTGGTTATGTGTCACCGGTATCTCGGAAATGCAGTTGAGAACCAGGATCCTGTTAGGCTGGATGCTGCTCAGAGGACAGTACCTCTGCTATGGGTTTCTGCTGGGAACTGAGAGCATCCACTCTGTGTCAAGGAAGCCTATGGCCAATGTGTCCCTATGTTGTGGATGGGTAGCAATTCCACCTCATTTATTGGAAGCTTTGTCCCATTCTTTGAGCTGTGACTGTCCATTCAGCAGCTATCCCAGGGACTTTTGGGGGCTAATTTTGTGAAGCAGTAACAGACTGCCATAGATGGATTCATTACTGAAAGCTCTGTGAAGAGCAGATGAGGCCAGAGCAAACATTAACTCTGCTCAAACAACAGTGAGTGCAAAAAAAGGGCAGGAGAAAGAGAGAGCCTTCTTACAGCAGCAGTTCACCCCTGGCTCTCCTCCTGCCTGCCTTCCTACCACAGTCAGAGACATCCAGCTTTGGCTCTAGGGCTGGCAGGCCACTGACTACAGCACCTGACTGCTCCTTATCACCAGCCTCTTCTCCAGGCTGTGCTACTTGTTAAGGTTGTAAAAGAGCTAGGACCAGTCAATAGTAAGAACGTTTACTATGCTTGAATACTCCGCCATCTGTGCAGGTTTGCTTGGCTTGATTTTTCTAGTTGGGTGAAGCAGAGATGGTTTACATAATGTGATCTCCATTTTCCCTTTTTTCCCATTTTTTCTCATTGAAAGGCTCATCAGCCCTTGTTGCCTTCAGGGTGAAGGCTAATCCTATAATCTGCTGCAAATTCTGTTTGTGTTGAAATGTCACCTGTGTAAACTTATTCCGCTCAGACCGTGCAGAGTTTGTATCATGGAGACTTGTGTCTGTACTGGGGAGGCCAAAGGGTTATCAAAATAGAAGTATCTTCCAAAAACCACCACAAGATATGCCAGCCAGTGGCACTACTGAATGAAAAGAGACTTGCTGGAAGCTGCTGCATGGCAGGCAGATGAGTCTCCTGCCTTGACCCCAGCATTGCCTCTGTGATGGTGAACAAAGGCCATCACTGTCCCTCCATGCACAGAAAGGTTGTGTCTCTCTCAGCAGCAGAACTGCCTGTTGTCCTCACCAACAATTCAGCCAAGCAATGGTCCACTCCAGGTCAAGTTGCATCTCTGTTATTAAATAAAACAGAATGAAAGATTCAAGGGCTGTGGGACATGGGCATCAATCATGTCAAGCCACTTAAATTCTCCACGAGAACAGAGTGGCTATGTTCAAACTCCTCTTGCCTGTTGGTACATCTGTACCAACAGAGATGCTGCCAAACACCAGGAAAGGTGCTACCTATATTCATGCAATAAAATTTTCAGAGCCTTAAAAGTGAATCTTGGGCTTGATCCCAGATCTGTCCAGGGGGCTCTGATGTGAACAGAAACTGACACCAGACTCAGGGTTAATCATTTAGTAAGGAAATAATTGGGAACTGTTCCTCCCCAAGTTCTCATTTGAATGATAGCCAGCCCTTTTCCAGGCTGGAGCTGACTGGCACAGGCCAAAAAAGTGGCCGGGGAACATAACCATTAAGTCATACAGAAAGTGAGCTTTGCCAGTATAGACAAAGCCTCTGCTAACACAGCTGGCCAAACCTGGTGCACTTCTGCAGAGGCTCTGACTGGTAGCCTGTGGGCCTGATGTTTCTGAGTCTGTGAGGTTTCCAGCCTGTCAGTGGCTGATTTTCTTCCCAAGGGAAGAATTCTTGGGAGAATTTTTCTTTCAAGGACAGTTCCTGTAAACAATAATTGTCTTCTCATAATATTCTCTAAGTTCTCATAAAAACCTTTCTCCTAGATGTTTTTTCTGTTACTTACATTGTAGATTGGGGAATCAAACCCAGGTTTACAGGTTGTAAGGCAGCAATGCTAGCCACTGCACCAATGGAGAGAGGTCAGGCCTACAGTAGCCCAGTTCAATCAGCCAAGGGCAAACCATGCCCCTGGAAGCAAGCCATAACAATGAACAGAAAACATGTTTAAAAGAAAACTAACTCAATTTAAAACTTACAATGTAGGGCTGTGTGTGTGTCAACCAGGATCACTCAGCACACAGAAGGCATAACAAATATCCCTGGCTGAGGTGCCATGAGATCTCCTGGAAGCCCAAAGCTCATTTGATTAATTCTTCTGCGTGCAGCAGCAAAACCACATGCCAAGCACTAGCTGCAGCTTGAAGTGTCTAAGCTCCCTCCTGGGCAAGGGAAATGTCCTAGCTTTGTGAACAAAGGCATTGTTTAAGACTGGAAGTGGGATGGAATGTTTGAAATAAGGAACAACTCAAAAAATATGACTTTTTCCTTCAAATTTTATCTTTCCCCTCACAGTCAGTGCAGGCTTGGGAAACAAAAGAAGTGCTTCTGCCATACTCAGGCAGCACTCATACTTCTCCTCTGAGGGACATGAAGAACTGCTCATGCAGAGGCACAGGAGAGGTGGACCTTTGGCAGACTCCTTCACCAACCTCTGCTGATGCATTTCATCCCTCAGCTGTGCTAAGCCCACTCCTTCAGTACCGAGGCAGATGAAAGGTGGGAGCACACTGGTACTGCTGAGACTCATGCCAGTGCAGTCATCCCAATTTTATCCTCCCTCCAGCCAAGTAGTCTGGGAGATGGAGGTACTTGCAGGTGGGGCTCTCCAGGCACTGCACGCCTCTCCCCTGTTACACTGCAGAAGACAGTCCTTGAAAAAGAGCTACTTCACCCTTAGAATCACAGCATCATAGAATGGTTCAGGTCGCAAGGGACCTTAAGGACCATCCAGTTCCAATCCCTCTGCTATGTGAGGAGGACCTTCCACTAGACCAGGGTTCCTCAAGGACCATGAAGGGAATTTACACAGTGCAAAGGACTGAAGCTGATGTTTCTAGTGCAATATTTGCCTTTTTGCAGCTGAAGAATGTGAAAATGGCTAGACTGTTGTGTGAAGTTTCTTTCAAAAGTTGAGGGCATTTTTTTGAGAATGAGAACATGACATCCACTAAATAACAAGGATTTAAAGCTGCCTGAAATGGGCACTTTTGCATTTTGTTCTCATCTAGTGAGGACACAATAAAATATAGGCGTTTGTAGGAGCCTGTAGTCTATCAGATACTATAGGAAATACAGGAATCTTTCCTGAAGGGTGGATCTTGTTTACTAAGCCACCTTCTGATAAACAATAAACTGCCCATGAGTGACCAGTCTGGCACCAAAATGAGTGTTTTAGTGTGGCTGAAGTGGGACTTACAAGTAAATGAATTCTAAGATATTAAAATTCTCAGCCATGTCACCTCTCAGACAGAAAAACCTCCAGCATCAGCCTGCTGCTTGTGGTCCTCCACTGCATAGAAAAGAAGCATCTTCTACAAAATCATGGTTCCCCATCAGCTGCATGGAAACAGACTTTCCATATCTTTTGCTACTGCATTTCCATATCTTTTGCTATGATCATACAGGGACCAATGAACTGAGACAGTATTTTATGCGTAGTTACAAAAAATCCCTTTGCAAGTTGAATCTACGTAGGCCAGATGTCTATTTGGGTGGAAAAGGCTGGCTTTAAATATACAATGAAATAAATAATTTAAGGGATTAACATACTGAGTGCATGTCACAAAAATACAGTCTCCAAACAAGAAACATTTATGCAAAACTGAAGAATAGAGTAGAAACTGAGAGTGCTCTTTTCTAGTAATTCAGAATCCATAAAAGTTGCTTCCAAATGGCAAGAATAGCTTTTGCTTCTTGTGCGAAAAGAAAAGCTGAAAATCCTCTTCTAAGCAGCATTTTTTTTTGTCCTGCTAGTGCTTACATGATTCTGAATTTCCTGATTTTGATTTCTTGAAATTTCTGTGAGCAACAGAAAAATTAGCAGTACTATACACCAGTGAGCACAAATTTCATTTGCAAAGTAATTTCTATTGCTATTAATTTGTTAAAATTATTTTTGTTCATTTCCTGTTAAAAAAGTTTTGTTTGAATGGCAAACAAACAATTAGGGGAATATAAGTTTTCTGGTCTTTCAGTTTGGATCTGACAACATTCCTATTTCACTGCCAGAACTTTGGCAAATCCTTTATGAACCTGATAAAACTTTAGGCTTTTCATTCCCACTTGAAAGCAAAAATAAAGCAGAAAAAAACCCATTAAGACAACAAGCCAACAGTTTTAAGCTCTTAACATGTTTGTGAAGAAATAAAATGCCCATGATTGTGCACTCTGTTACCGTTTCTGCCACACCTATAAAATCTCAATTTATTCTTTTATTATTTGAAAACAATGTTACCAGGTCCAGAGGGTTTAGTGAACTGAGCATCCCACTATGCATAGAGCTAAAGAAATAATTTCTTAGGCAACAGACTGTTGCACCAGCCTTCCTTGGTAATTCATTTTAGGTGTGACTAACCACAGAGTGTCCTCACACAAGCTGTTTTAATTGTTTCAAAGATTGCAGTACACATATCTATGCTCTTCTCAGCTCTCCATAACAGAAAATCCTCACAAGCACCTAAATATAATATCCAAGCACAGACAGGTCAATTTGGTGAGATATCTTTGCAACTACAGTCATATGCAAGCTTTTTCACCTATCTCTGGACTTGTTCCATGTTCCTCCAGCATCAGTAACAAGAGTTATGCCAAGTACCAACCTCTGGGCTTGTTTTGGTAGAAAATAGGACCAAGGCAGAGAGATTCCTTGGGATGAAAGCATCCTTGCTCTAATGCTCCATTCTGCTGAAAGGCTGAAGGTGAGGCAGAAAGGGGAAACTGTGTGAAGTTTTTACTTGGAAAATCCTCTTAAAGGTGGCAGGTTTTAAGGTATTGAACTACAGCTAATGGTAACTTGCCACTGTACTGGTAAGGAAACAGGTCTGGGGACCTGATGCTCAGGAATTGCTTTCCTCTCTCTATCTCTTCCTAACTCCACACACTGATCCTTTGTGGCTGGCCTCCAACTGTGTGCACATGAAGATGCAGGAGAGTCGAGTCCAGCAGCCAAAGTTTTGCACAAGAAAGTGTGTTGCTCACCTTCTCTAGTGGAAAAGCTTATTAGGAATGAGAAATTAGCAGGATTTTTCTGGAGGCTGAGTGTGCCTAGGAGCAGCAACATCATTTTATTAAGGATTCAAGAAGCCTGCAAACTGAGAATTCCCTAATTTCAGTTGCAAGATTGCTTCAGCAGGGGTGGACTGTGCTGTGCTGCATCTGTAGCACGATGGAAAGGGATGGTCAGTTGCTCAAGCATCACACAAGTGCTGTGCTGAGGTAGCTCACATCAAGTGCTTTTGCCAAACTCCTCTAGGTGAAAAGCAACTGTAAGAAACTCATTCTTCAAGGACAAAACATTCAGTGTGATTAACAGCTCACTCACCCAAATCACAGGTGTTTTTGTCAAAATCTATATGGACTGTGCTCTCCCTGCAAGCAGGAAAACGCTTCTGCTTGCTTTTCTTCCACATGTGAATCTGAATCAACCTAATCTTTCAGTATGAACTATTAGGAGCTTCCTAACTCTGCCATGTGATGGACTCGTTATAAAGCTCTGAGAGACAGACTGGGTATTGAAGCACTCAAATGCTGACAGCCCTGGCTGCATACTTTGAGCTGCAATAGCTGTGCTTGGCAGGGAACATGGTCTCATTGAGTAGCTGGAGAACTCCTCTAAAATCTGCCATACGTGGACAATGGCATTCCCAGCACAGGCGAGCCTCTGACTGCGGCAAGGAAACCCTGACTGCAACAAGGGACCCCGCCTCACACAGGAACTTCTTGAATTTCAAGGGCAGTACAAGCCTAATCAGAGGCGAATATTTTGGCAGGGGTCAGAGCGTACAGACTGCTTTGGTGTCCTTGGGCGGGATATTTGAAAAGGTTTTAAACTTCTCCCTCTCCTGTTCTGCCACCAGAGGGCACGGCTCCCCGCTCTGCCCGGAGACGCATCAGCCTGCAAGGACAACGGGATTGCCGGCTGGAGGAGTTTGACGTCCTTTGTCTCCCATCTTCCCTATACCTGTATTTCAGACTCTTGGCTGGACCTGAAGCCCTGTCTAAGAAGAAAATACCCGGAGAACTTTAGCCGAGGCGGAAGGGAAGGCCTCCGGCAGTCACTTTGCCTGGCTTGAGAAAGCATCTGACATGTCTCGTTTCTACGCTGAGGCCACTCAGAAGCAGCTCTGCCAAGACGCCCCGTTTCGTGTTCCAGCTGTGCCTCGTCTGCACTGCGCTACAGATTTGTGCGGCAGCCCCAGCCCTGCCTCAGTGCCGCTGAGGCGTCCGGCAAAGCCTGGGCACACGGGGGTGAGGCTTCCTGCCGCACCTGTGGGAAGCAAGCTGGGCAGCGAACCAGATGCTCACTCCTCCTTCACAGCCATTTCAGAACTACAAGAAGCAGGGCAGAAAATAATAGGATAGTGACCTTTTTCTGCAATGACCATTCAGTCAACAGCACATCCTATTTTATTTCTTCTCCAACAGTCACTGCCAACACAGTGTGACAACAGCACATCCTCTCCTTTGATGTGACAACAGAAATCTCACCAGAACAGCCACAGATTTGCACATTTTTCATCTTATTTTTTTTTTAACCATAAATAAAATATGGCTAAAATACAGGATATTAGTGATGCCTTTGGGAAGTCAGAGTAAGGCAAGTTCAGGAACACTGACAGTAAAACAAAGAAGAAACACTAAACGCATGGTAATTTGTACTAGGCTGAGGTTCAGACCTACTAAATTTACAGTGAGGCTTTCCAACAGCCATTGGGAAGCAAAAAAATTTAGCTTTCAGGAAAGCTGTTAACCTTTTATCTAAGAAAAGCACCTCCAAATCAGCATGGCCTTTTTGATGCTGTATGAGGACTCAGGACTAATTTCCTAGAGGTATTTCTCACTGATGAGTGTTCATTCAGGAATTTATGCAAATGTATTTTAGGTCGTGAAGTGCTGGGAAATTGCTTGTGCTTCCTCATAAGACACATATGCCTGGTCTCCAGCAGTGGTATCTTTTCTGGCTTGATGATGAGAATAACCAAACCCTGGTTTTGGACATTAAAAGTCAGAAGAAACAAAAACTGAATTAGTGAAACTTTTTGGTTTAGTTTGATGAACTAAGATTTTGTTTCTCCTTAGTTAATTCTAGAACAAGATGCATACAATTGTTCAGATGCAAATATGTATGATTTATAAATAACTGTAATTTTCCATCCATATGAACTGAAGTCCATGCAAAATAGGCAAACATGATCATAAAACCAAAGCACCCGCATATAAGGAAGAAATATAGTAAAACTTACTTTTATTTTTTGAAGATACAAATGGATATTGCAAGATACTCTGAATTGGAGTCTAGCAGTTCAGTGGTAAAAGCAAAAATAAAAGACAGCCTAAGATATTGCTGTGTGTAAATGCCAAGTATCAGAGTCTGTTGTGTTGGAAAAGGTAAGGAGTTTGAAAGCAGTGATATAGGACATATAATTTTCCCAAGCAACTAAGATTGTATTCTTATGCAAATGATCAGGCTCCTAAAAATAGCAGGCAATTGAAAGAACTAGCTTTATATAAGCAGAAATACCTACAAATAAGCATTCCAAGAGGCTCATCAGCAGGCACCAGCAGGTCTTTTTGCGTGTTTTAAACATCTGCTTTCACCCTCTCTCCTGACAAGTTGTTTCTCTACATGCACCAGATGCTTCCAAGGCTGTGGAGCTTCCAGGGAGCCAGCCTAGGAGATTCAGAAAGGGAAAGTCAATTATCATCAGTGAAGAGGAGCACAACTTGCATGAGGTGTGCCTTCCCAGGAGACTGGTGGAGTTCCTCCCACAGGACTCAAAAAATTTGGGCACAAAAACTGTGGTCTGCAAAAGCCCAATGCAAGGTCTCCAAGGAAATGGTGGGCAGGTGCCCTTGGTGCAATGCTGCTACCACTCTTCCTCCAGGCTTGATCTCCAGCCTGGCAGTGACAGTCCCACCACAAGAAGCAGGCACAATGAGAACACATCATCATCATGGTAAAACTCCTGTGATGTGACCTATGATTTCTTTAGATATCTCCTGCTTAGCATAAAGCAATTTAAAAAGTTTGCTCTGTCCCTTCTTAAACCTGTGTCCTTCAGTTGCTAAATGACTCTTCTCTGCC
The DNA here is from genome assembly GCA_013397195.1 of Hylia prasina. Taxonomy (NCBI): domain Eukaryota; kingdom Metazoa; phylum Chordata; class Aves; order Passeriformes; family Sylviidae; genus Hylia; species Hylia prasina. The sequence continues at coordinate 195,219 of VYXD01013277.1, read as the reverse complement.
AACAGAACAACATTGTGGTACTGAGGGACTGATCTGGCAGCACTGTGGCACCTCTGCATTGATCTTGGGTGAAAATGTGCTAAAAATGCTTCTGTATGTATTTCCAAATAATAGGTAACGTGAGCAATCTTAACCTAGGCAAAACTTCTGAATTAGGTACTCAGAAAAAGCTGGACTGACTCCTGACCTTGTGCACTAAGGACCTAGATAACTCAGATGTCAAACTCTCTTTTTACCCAGAATTGTAGCCTGTGAGAATCTGCTTGTGGTCCTTTTGCAGGGACCAGAGGGGAACCTTAACTTCCCATTATAAGTTTTTGCTTTATCCCAGAACTCCTATTCACCCCTTTGTAGCATGACATGTTGTGAATGGATCCCTTGAAGTAGCCCCAAGAATGAGTTTTGATCCCATCATCAGATGGCAAGAAGTTTTGACTTTTAATAACCCAACATGACTTGGACCTGGCAGTGTATTTTCTTCTCTTTCCAGCCCTCCCACACACTGTACCTTTTTAACCTGTGTTGGCTACCAGACCAAGCAGGGGAAAATTGCTTTTGTCCTTCTTCCTTTGTGCCTTTGTGCAGGGCCAACACACCAGTTTGTCCTTTCTGAGGAAGAGTCCTTAATTTCACTCCCAATGAGACATCTGAGACCCCCCTGACAGGAATCCCTCTGGACAGATCCCTGAAGCTCTCTCTCATCTGGGTTTGAGATGTTAATTATTCAGTGTTGCTACACTGGGCTCTGTGCAAATAAGGCTTGTGTGTTTTAATTTTCCCCCTATGTTATTTTCTTTGGGAAAGTTAACAACTGGAAGAGTTCTATTGCAACACCAATATTATTTTCTGAACCAGATGCTTGTTTTCTGATGTACTCAGAAACAACAGAAAGCTCCTCCAGATGTGATGGCACTGCAGCTTCTTTAAAGCAACTAGTATTTTTGGCAGCAGCTATTTTTACCCACAGAATGCAGCTCAGGGTTAAGAATGAAGGGGTAGAAGAAGCATTGCTTATCACAGCTCCTTTTTGTTCAGTGTATTCTTTTATAAACTTTATTTTTTCCCTTTAGAAATTTTTATTTGGGCTGAACCCCAGCATACTAGTCAGAATTACTTCTGATCCTATCTACTTTACTGCTGCAGCCAAGATGTGTATTGAAAACATATAACAAGTTTTGCATTAGATCAGAGATCCTTTTTGAACCCTTCGCTGTATTACTAGTTTGGGACTGCATTGCTCAAACCTCCTTCCCCATTCAGCTGAGCATAATTGTTGGCTACCTAGTGGAAAAGTGGTCTAGAACTCAACAAAGAGCATCAGTTTTGCTAAAATATGTTTGATGTTGCCTAAAAGTGTACAGAACTTGCTTTGACTCCTTTGGTTTCTGCAGAGCAGTGTGAACTCTTGTAGAAAAGATTTTTTTCCTGGGAAACAGTTTTGCTGCATCACTGCTATTCACCTCCTGCTTTCTGCAGAGCTTCACTGATTTCAGCTCAAGAAGGGCAGTTGAAGTTTCTCATCAATAATAATAATAATAGTAATAATAATAATAATAATAATAGTCATCCTCTTGGAGGAGGACTCCAGCACACCTACCAGACCAGCATGTGCAGAGTCTCGGGAGGCTTTGTTCACTGCTGCAAAAAGGAGTAACCTAAAGTTACTCTGTAAAGTGAAGAGCAGCTATGGATAATTGTTAAGAAAACACATAAGACTTGCTGTTTACCATTGCATTTCTGCAGTTCTAAAACCAAACCAGCCATGTCAGGAGCCAGCATTTTCTGGATACCTCATGCCAGCCTTTGCTACACTCAGGGGGACACAACGCAGTAGGAATTGATTTGAGAAAGCACAGAAAACCAGCAGCTGTTTGCTGAAAGGAGTTTTCTTGTATTTTCATCATGATGATATATCTGGGTTTGATTGAAAAAAATTTATTCAAGATAACAAAACCTGAATTGTTTTTCTTTCCTTTATCCCTCTCACTTTTCCCCTCTTGTTTACTCCTGTTTCCCCTAGCAACTGCTATAAAGAGGAGAAAAGGAGGTGAAAAATAAACAAACAATTTTTTTTAAATGGAAGGATGAGAAAGTGCTTCTGTTTCCGTCAAAAAAACGCAGAAACATTGCATCAAAACAGCAAATATGTATAAATGGTTGCTGCGGGAAATTCTGTCTGACTATTTTTATTGGTATTTTTTATCACCATCATCATTAACCCACTATGCTTTCAGCACCTCTTACTGCTGGGAAAGACTGATGACTTCTTCAGAAATCCTGGACTGGATCCTGGGATTTGAAATCCTGAGACAAGGTCAAGCCGTAAGAGCAGAAGGGTCCTAGGCAAAGTCACAAATGCAGTTCCAGCTGTTGTGTGGTTGATTCACTTCTCCTAAACTAAAGATCACCTTTTCCTCATCACCTCCTGGCCTTTCACTGCCACAGAGCACAAACAACAAGCAACTCTCAAGCAACAAAGTAATCTTTACCAAAAGAAATCACCTCAAAATATCTATGCTCTGATCAACTAATGTTCTGTCCAAGGCATACCCAATCCTGCCTTTTCCTTTCTTCCAAGACTAAGCTATTAGGCAAGGCCAAGCCAATGCTAATAACACTGTCAGCCCTAAACTCCTAGGGACATCCCTCTGCATGCTCTGCCCCAAGGTCACCCTAGGGCCATGAGCATGGTAGTACCCACTGTAGGAAACTGTTTAAATTCAGTCCTGATCAAACCTGTGACTGTCTAGACCCTGGGACCAAGAAATACTTTTACATCTTTGCTTCTCAACAAGGTCAAGATAATGCAGTGAGTGACAGCTTCTCCCTCCAAGAGGTCCAGGGACCACGGTGTCACATGTTGCAGTTGTGTTCCTGTGCACCATGACCAGCACATCTATAAAAGTCTGTGTGTGTCGCTGTTGGACACGAAATAAAGAAGCTTGACTCCAAGGCAGAAGAAAGATCAGAAGGCTTTATTTACAATTCATCCAGCCTTTTTATAACATGCTGTGCTAAAGAGGCGTATCATTGGTCCATGGAATTAACACCTCTCTCCATTGGTTTAGTAAAAAAAACAGCACCTGGGAGGGAGTTTGTTATGAGAACCCAGCGATGTTTTGAAAAGAAAATCATTGTTTACAAGAACTGTCCCTGAATGAAAAAAATCTCCCAAGAATTCTTCCCTTGGGAAGAAAAATCAGCCACTGACAGGCTGAAAACCTCACAGACTCAGAAATATCAAGACCACATGTGTGAGCAATATGCTACATGATAGGTAAGTCAGAAGAATTTGTCCCAAACACAGTCAAAAATTGAGACAAAGCTGGTGCCAGCTGCACTATAGGTGCACTCAGAGAAGAGAGAGATGCTGGTATTTGGAAGAGGTTGTGCTGCAAGAAAATAGGATAAAAAATCCATAAGCTGTCAATTGAAGTTGTCAGCTGCCTGACAAATGTGAGAAGTGGGACGATACAGCCAGAGGTAACTCTGCTCTGAGACTGCTCTGCAGGTCAGAAAGACCTTTTCCATCATTGCCTGAAAAAAAAGGCAGCATTGCAGTCAGGAACAGATCTCACCCCTGTGATGCCTCTGCAAACACTGTGTCTAAGAACAAGGAAACCAAAGCTTCATAATTTCACTGATCTTAAAAAATATGCAGGAGATTTTTGAGATTAGGGTTCAAGCTTTGTTCAAGCTCTTTCTACAGTGAAGTAAAACAAGGAAGGGTCAAGGAGTCAACACAGCCCCACAAGGCAAAGCAAAGGGATGGGAAATGGGGTCTTGCTCTCTTCTGGGGAGAAGTTATATAACTGTAAAGAAAAAGCACTTTTACTTTGGTGACTGTTGTGCTGCGAGTGTTTTAATTTATTGTATTTAAAATTTTCATTTGGATTTGAGACAGATTTTAGCATATTAATTTGTCTCATGAATATAATCCAGACATTCTCAATTCTTCATTAGAAGGATTATCCTGGAAAGAATTAAACAGGTCAAGAGGTGAGTCACCACCCTTTTTCTTTCAGTTGCTGAGGTGTGTTCAGTCCTCAGGGAAATTAGGGAGAAATGCAACCTCCCTATTAATTGGTCCAGCAGAAGAGGCATCTCAGCCAGCTGTGAAAGACTGATACAGACATAACAGCACCAGGCTTTGCAATTTCCCTTGGAGTCATTCTGTTTGTGACTTTGTGCTGTGGGCAGCTCTGGTCACTGCAGGGACTGGTGGACTATGTTGGGAACAAGAGAGGGCTGCCTCCCTGGAGCTTGCAGCAAGACCAGCACAGCAACAGAAGGTGGGGATACCATGCCTGTGTCTGAGTCACGACAAACTCTCTCCTGACAGTATGTTGCACACAAAGAAAGGAAGTATTCACCATGAAAAGCATTAGTACAGAGATGGATGAGACGTTCTCCATAGCCTTCACCATGATACTGGTCTGTAAAACTAAAAGGCTGGTTGTAGAAACAGCTTGATCAGTCCCTCTGTGCTGAGGAGAACCAGCAAGCAGTATGATGGCCGCTTGCACTTCCCTTAGGTTCAGGCCCAGGAAGATTCTGAAATAATTCATTGCAAAGGAGGAAGAACTTTGACTGCTCCTGCTCCCAGTGTGCTGTGTACACATTGGTTGATTAAAGAAGATGAGAAGAATCAGGGAGCAGAGTACCAAAAAGTCATCAGTTGCCATCTGTCAAGCATTTTGCAAGTGGCTGCCACCACAACTGGATCTACTTTTAAAGATGTTTGGAGGAAACATATGTCCAGCAGAGAGCAGGGAAAAGACTGAACAGCAAGTGAAGGAGGCATCTCCTGTAAAGAGCCCCTCGGCAGCGCTGAGAGTGTGGGAGAACAGGATTGGATAGAGCTAAAACATATACAGGTGAGTAGGAAGGAAGCAGATGCATGTAAGGGAATGGAGTGGGGGGCAGTAGCAGAGCAGGAAAAGCACTGTGTCCAAAGAGTCCTGCAAAGGTCACACCACAAGTAGAAATCTTCCTTTTAAGGACTGAAACCACAATTACACTGGTTGAATTAGGGAGTTATGCCACTGTAAATAGAAGTGGTTTACACAAAGAGCAAACCCCTCTGCTAAGAGGTTATCTAGAGAATTATGGAAACACTAATTTAGGAAGCAATTTTTAACCTTGGCAGCTGCCTTACCCCATCTCCCCAAGAAGGCAGGTGGAACCTGATGGGTTCTGGAATGCTAAGGTGTATTTTTTGTTTGTACAATAATAACAGGAGTCCAGGGACATCACTGCTCCGCCTTTCTATCTCTATGGGTCAGAAGTTTAAAGTTCTAGTATTGCCATAATTTTTTTTTAAACACTGAAATATCCAGTCTGGACACGGTGTATCTCTCCCATTAGCTGGCATTCTGCAGCAACAGCCTCATTTGTATTCTGTCTTTTACTTGAGCAAAGAAAAAAACCACTCTGCATTGCCACAACTAAGTCCTTCCCCACTGCAATACAGAGATTGCCAAACAGTCACACTAAATTCAACATGTTCCTACTAACATATTTTATTCATACTGATGGCCTGCTTCACAGTGTGTTCCCAAAGACTTGATTTAAAATTTAAGCTCCAGACTTACAACAAAATATATTAAGCAAAACAAAGTATCTTTTTCTACATAGCAGTACAACAGAGCTGCTTCTCCTTTCAAGGCTCATCTATCACAGATTTTAGGCAGGAGGTTTTTTACCCCACACAAGGTTGGAGTGTCTTCCTGTACAAAGGAGAAATTTGTAACTTCTAAAAGATTCATTGTCTTTAAAGTCCTACTTCTTTTTCAAGTTAAAAATTAATTTCAGGCTGTGGATAAGTTTTGGACCTGATGATACCACGAAGTGAGGCTTCCTCCAAGATAATGTTCTTAAGTGGACTCCACCTTGTCAGGCAAAGTCCCGAACACCAAACCAAGTGTTGGGGCACTGTCTTTTCAAGCAGGAGTGTCCATGTCTGTTGGGGATTAAAGTATTCCTGGCCCTCTCTGGTTGGATCTTTTCCAACAGACTTTTCTTCACACTCTGATTCCGTTTGTGAAAGAAAGTCCAGCTAAACCCATCACGTAACTTCAAGTAAGACATTGCAGGGAATCTGAAAGCTTTGTGGGCCAGAGCCATTTTTCATAGGGCTCTCCTTTGCTGTCAGCAAGTCCAGCACTTCACCCGTGAGTCTGGGAAGAACTTACAGGAGCATCCTCCATGTGCAATAAAGGCTGTGTAACATTTTGCTCCTAGTTACACAAGCCATGGCACTTTGTCACACAGTGGATACTCAGAGAGCTGGAAAGTACCTGGGCTACACTAAACTCTTTCCAAAACTCATGGAGAAAAAATGAATCTCCAAGGGATGGGTCACAGTCTCTCAGACATGTTTTGGGATAAGAGGACTCACCATCTGGAATTATTCCCATCATGTCAGAGAGAAGGAGGCAGAGTTCACGGCAGGCATTACTACTTTCCTGATACCCAAACTGAATGAGGAAGAGCTATCATTTCTTTTGTGGGCAGAGCAAAACACCTGCAGAGAAATGGGAAAATAAACGCCAAACATCAGCTTCTGGTGATGGTCTGTGTCAGGAACAGCAGGCCAGAAAAGATGCCTCCCCTTATGCTGTGTGAGCCATTTCCTGCAACACTTGACTTTCTTCTCACTGACTCCTGTTAGCAACTGCTTTGTAAGTTTTTACTGGCAGCCGTCTGAATTGGCACCACATACAATCCCCACAGCCAGGAGGCTGAGCACTGCTCCATGACTGACAGTACAGTCCAGGAATGGCAAGGCTGGGCTGAGCTGGGAGCCAGACAAAGTGATGAGGGCAGGACCAGTGGCAATAACCATAACCAACTGCAGGCTAGTGTTGTCCAGGCAAAGCCAAAGTAATAAGGAAAGCCTGAGGTCAAGCTAGGAACTTGAGCCAAGCCTAGATAAAACACACATTTCGTACAGTTCAGGCCAGCTCTAAGGATCTCAGCTTTATGCTGCATCTGTGCCAGGTGGAGGGTGGTTGGAGCAATGACAGCTTGCTGGAGTTCTCCAGTTCGTGACAACCATTGTGAGGGCAAGTCTAGGAACAGTGTTAGCCCTCAACTGGCTAAGCACTTCTAACACTTACCAACAACAGGACTTACCCTCACACATGCTGGGCATGTTTCAAATTCCCACCCTACTCCAAGACATCTTCCTCTCCCACTCTTCATTAGGTAACTATTAATAGTTTCTGGTGTGAGGAGCTGGAAGCAGAGGGAGAGCTAAGAATATAACAGTACTAAATGCTGCAATCAATGACCTGCAAAGGAGTGGAGAAGAGACGCTGGCTGCCAATTTATCCTTCTCTCACCAGGGCGCCCAGGCGGCACCAGCTCCCTGGCTGAGGCAGCTCAGCCACGGCTATAATTCAGTGTGAGTCAAAAGTTTTATTTTGACAGGAAAAGCTGAAACAGCAGAGGGCTTCTTGCCATTGTCTCTGGACAAGCCAAGGAGAGGCAGGAATGGTTTGTTTAATGCCATGTCTCATAATTCCTGGCACTTCATGACTCATTAAATGTCCTAGTTTTTAACTAACTCCTGCTGAGCTCAACATTTGATACACATTTATGGGTGGCCTGTTGGCTGTACTAACAATTCATAATTCCCCTAACAATCTTAACTCCTTCCTTTGCATGCTAGGCTTCCTTTAAACAACTATAAGATAAAGATACTGGGCACTTCAGTTCTTAACACAGAATGAATTACATATATCTGGACAATTTACTGGTATAGCTATATGCTGCAGTTCAATACACTCATTCTGAGTTCAAATAAAACTATGCTGGATCCTAATGCTTCTTACACTGCTCCCCTTCTGTATCCATTTGGCTTTATTATGGATAGATATATCCATGCACATGGGTGCTTGATATTGATGCCCCTTCAAAAGAAGGTCAGCAGCACACTTAGTATTTATTCACTTGTATGGAATGGGAACAGGAGCCAAATGACCCTTCTTGGCCAGTGCCTGTGGGAATTAGAAGTAAGGGGCCTCTGTTCAGGAACCTTCTTGTGTTAGGAGTGATTTTGTCAGTTTCTCCCATTTTTCCAGCTTGCTTTCTTTGCAAAAGGTCAGTGAGAAATCGCAACAGAGCCCAGCAACATGTTGACCCAGCCTGACAACTGATTCCAACAGGGCAACTGCAAGCACTCAGCACAAGTTTGACAGGCACCAGTATTTTTGGACTTGACAGCATATTTAACCTGTCTCTTCTGAAAACATCATGCATGGTCACCTTGCATGTAGATAGACAGGTCTGTGATTTAGGTTAATTTTTCTCTCATTCACTTGAAGCACCGAGTCACTTAGTCTGGTCACACTGAAAAGAGTGACTTTGTGTATACAGTCAAAAAAATCCAGTCTGTGTATTTCAGGGCATGACTGAAAAGCCACCAGCAAAATCACACTGTTCTAAACAGAAGGTATCTCGGGTTTCTTTAAACTCTAGGTGGAAGTTATTTGCAGCTTCAATCAAAGAGTGCCATAGAAGTGTGTCTGATTTCAGGCTACCTTGTATGAGAATGGTCAGAGATTCAGTGGTGTCAGCCAGCTTTCAAACTGCCTTTGTACTGGGTTTGGTTGGGATGGACTTTCTTCACAGCAACCAAAGGGTCTGTGCCTTTCATCTGTGGTTAAAATAGCACTGGTAGCACACGGGTTTGGGTATTGCTGAGCAGTGCTAGAACAGTGTCAGGGCTTTCTCTCCAACACCCCACCAACAACTTTGAAGGTTTGTAGGCTGGAGATGGGCAACAGATTGGGAGGGGGAATAACTGGGACAGCTGACCCAAATAACCAAAGGGATACCCCATGCCATATGATATCCTCCTTAAAAATAAAAGTTGAAGGACAGAATGATGGGAGGACATTTGTGGTGATGTCATCTGTCTGCCCAAGCAACTGCTATGCCTATTGAGGCCTTGCTTCCCAAAAAAATAGCTGGACATCTGCTTGCTTATGGGCTGTAGTGAATAAATTCCTCTTTTTAGTTTGCTTCCATGTGCAGCTTTTGCTTTTCTGAACAACTGCACTTTTATCAAACCGTGAGGTTTTCTATGTAATTTTCTCCCCCAGCCCTTTCAAGGAGAGGAGTGAGAAAGCAGCTGGGTGGATGTCTGGCAGTCAGTCAAGGCCAACCCTCCATGGGGTTCTGGACATAGATTAATTTTCTTGACAGTTCTTTCCATTTTGATTACTGCTGATGGCAAAGAAAACAGATGATGTAAACTTCAAAGCCATTTTCATAGGAGAATTGTCAATTTCACAGAATACCACCAACCTTAAACATTCAATAAACATCAATGCTGATAAAAAAGAAGAAAAACCACTTGGTGTTAAGTCTTGGTGTGTGAGCCCACAAGGATGTGGTTTTATGACCAGTATATTCTAGTTCAAGCCTGTGCTGCCCTACTGAGACTGGCCCCACCCTTACTAGAGCCTATTTTATATTCCTGCTGCTTGCCTTAGGTCAACACTAGCAGTCAGGAGGAGAGTCAAACGAGCTTCAAGATCTGGCTGACAAAACAGGGACAAGCTCTTGTTCATTCTTGCAGAATCTTTTGTTTCAGAGGTGGTTTGCAGTAGCAGCAAGACTGTGTTCAGAGGCTGCCATAGGGTGGTCCAGGAGGAGCAGATGACACAGGAGGTCTGCACAGGAGGACAGTTTGTCACTTGCAGCATTTCTCCCTGCGTGCAGCAGTTCCTGTCAGCAGGAGACAAAGCAATCACTGATTCAGTCAAGTGCTTTGTCTGCAGCGTTTCTTTGTCCTGCATTGCTTTATGCAAGGTTTAGACACTGACTATTGGTGACTCAGGCTTTTGCTAAAGGATGTGTTTTAAAGTTAGAAACAAGGCTGTTACAAAACAAAGAAAGTGCACAAATTCACCCCTGGAGGAGTGAAAACAGCAAATTGCAATGCACAGGCTTCAGTGTCAGAGAATATGTTTCTCTGGAAGGGATTTAGTTATTTTCTTACCCCATGAAACAAGTGCCATCTCTCAGAAAAGACTCCCTGTGAGGATTTGGGTCCTTTGGGAAGGAGGATGAGTTAGTGGTTAGAGACGAAATGCAAAGGTGTTTTCAGCATAGCAGCTGGCGGCTTGGTTTTCCAATACAGTACATTACATTGTTAATGGAAATGTTGCTTTGTACCTTCTGTTTTTCTCCCAACAGAATTAATTCCAGCACTGTTTGCATGCCAAGCATGCACGCTCACAGCTACGAGCTCTGGGGAGAGGGAGAAGACGCAGCTCGGACCTGCACTGATAAGATCACAAAGATTCTGCAACAGGGCTTGGAGCCGAACCTGCTGCCTTTGCCAAGTGATTTCACCACAAGACCATCTCTGCTCCTGCCCACAGGAACCGTCACACACCACTACAGACAGGCCTCAGGAGTCAGCAGACTGGAGCAAAGGCATCTGGCTGTCTTGAAGTCCACTGGGAGAGCTGCAGGAACAGGAGTCTTCTGTTCCACTCTGTGATGCAGCAAAGAGGGAAAAAACCCCACCATTTCCCACAGAGCAGCTAACCCTTCCCAGTTTGCTAATCCAATCTGCACACCTGCTTCTGCCAGGAATCAATCTGTTTCAATGCTGCACGTGTCATTTTATTAAGAAATAAGAGAGAGCAGGGAGGAGCAGCTTTAAAAGCAGCAAGCCGTGCAGGGGCTGGGAGACACAGGCTGCCAAGTCTTTGGAACACTCAGAGATGAAAGTACCACAGGAGTGCCACTTGGCAGTGCTGCTGGTATAGTTACCATGCTTCTAAAGCAGCTCTCTACATGTCGGTTATGAAGAGAAACAAATCATGGAGCTGGAGACACAGAGCTCACTAAATCCAGTGGTCACAAAATGGGAAGTAAAGGGGGCATATTTTTCCATACTATAGGAGCCACTGAGCCAAGCTGAAAGCCCTGGGAGAAAAAGCAACAGGGCATATAAGTACTTCCCTGGGACCTGACTGTGGACGAAGCAGCTTGGTTTTCTCTTGGATTTGCAGACATGTGTTTGTGAAGAAAAAGAAGGTGGAAAAGCTGGAGAGATTTCTGAGAGGACTGTAGGCTTGTACTTGAGAGAGGAGAATGTACCTAATGCTGCATGTTGTGGTGGGGGTGCTCGAGGTACACAAACTGCAGAAACATCCAACTTGCTTTTCATCCTTCTGAAAGCAAGTCACAATTCCTAATTAGCTGTTCAGATCAAAAGGAGGTCATTTATTTTCCAAGTGCATAGAAAAGGTCTTAAAAGGTAGGATGTGAGGAAGAGCTTTTGCTTTGTTATTGCAATGCCAAAGCACGGCATCTTAAATAGAGTCAGCAATATTATTTTGTGTATGCATAGGAGGAAACTGTAATCCCTCATGCAACATTACCTGAGTCTGCAGTTATCACAGTGTAAATCAGGCCATAACTATATATGCACAGCCATTAACTCACTGGGTCCCAATCAGCATAACTATCACTGTTTTGTATATTGCAAGAAGAAAACACAACAGTAAACTTGTTTACTGGCTACTCTGTTTCCAGAAGGACAACTGCAACTATTTCTTTACATCACTGGAGATCAAAGTTCTTAATACCAACAAGATCAGAACTTCTTCAAGCCAAAGCCTAAGACTCATTAAGGTTGCAAAATAACTCTAAGATCATCAGGTCCGATAATTAATCCAGTACTGCCAAATCAATCACTAAACAGTGTCTGCACATGCCATATCTTTTGAACTGCTATGGAGAAGGTGACTGCAGCACTTCCTAGAGCAGCCTGTTTCAGTGATGGATAATCCTTTTGGTGAAAATTTTTTCTTAATATCTAATCTAACCTCCTCTGGCACAACTTGAGGCCATTTTCTCTTGTCCAATCACTCGTTATATGGGACCAGAGACCAACTCCACAGCTGGCTACAACCTCCTTTCAGATAGTTGTTGAGAGCAATAAGGTCTCCCCTGAGCCTCCTTTTCTCCAGGCTAAACAACCCCAGCTGCTCCTCACAGGACTTGTGCTCTGGACCTTTCACCAGCCCTGCTGCCCTTCTCTGGATATGCCTCAGCACCTCAATGTCTTTCTTGTAGAGAGGGCCCCAGGATGTTCACAGTTATCAAGGTGTGGCCTCAGCAGTGCCCAGTACAGGAGGACAATCCCTGCCCTGCTCCTGCTGGCCACACCATTGCTGATCCAGGCCAGGATGCCCTTGGCCTTCTTGGCCACCTGGGGACACGCTGGCTCAAAGCAATGCAAGGTCAAACCCCTGTTTTCTTTGCCCAGTGTTCACCAAGCAGAGGGTGATTCCTGATCCTGTCAATAACGTCTGTCAGGATGGTGAGTTGCCTCTTGAGAATCCTGGGGGTTACCTGGCAGCTTGTGCAGTCACCTCAGCCTTGGTTAAAGAATCTAAGGGACAATTTGAAGCTGAAAGTCAATAACTGCGGGATTTTGCAAATAGCAGTCTGCCTGCAACATATCTCTTGTGTAATATGGAATATTGTTCAGATGTAGAGATTTTTTATTCAGTTCAAAAATGAATGTTCAGATGTGGCTATAACAAAGCTCTCTGTAGCAGTGAGAGTGGAAATTAATGGCAGTCTTTCCTCGTGAGGGGAGGTGGAGAGGCAGGTACTGATCTCTTCTCTCTGGCGAACAGTGACAGGATCCAAGGGAAGGACCAAAAGTTGATCATGGGGAGGTTTAAGCTGGAAATTAGGAAAAGGTTCTTTCACCCAGAGGGTGGTTGGGCACTGGAACAGGCTCCCCAGGGAAGTGGTTACAGCACCCAGCCTGACAGAATTCAAGAAGTGTTTGGACAACGCTCTCAGGCACATGATGTGACTCTTGGGGATGTTTCGGTGCAGGGCTAAGTTGGACTTGATGATCCTTGTGGGTCACTTCCAACACAGAATATTCTGTGGTTCTGTGATCCTGTAATTTTAAGAGACTTATTTTCAGCAGCTTGACACACATTAACTACACTTTCTAAAACATAGAAATACTGTTCAAAAGGGCAGTAAACACTCCCACAGCAATGGCACCCCCTTGTCCCAGCAGACCCAAAGAGGTCAACACTCCTATGACTCATCCTGAAGGCCATTTTAATTGCAGGTGACAGAAAAAATTGACCTGCTGAGATTGTTGTTATTGTGAGACTAAAACCTTCCTTTGGCATGCCCTGAGCCAGCCTGAGCCACAGCAGGTGAGGCTGGGTAAGGCCAAGACAGGCTGGAGAAATGGGCACCTGGGAATCTCATGAGATTTAACGAGACCAAGTGCAAGGTGCTGCACCTGGGCTGGGGCAAGTCTGGGATCAACACAGGCTGAGGGATGAACAGATCGAGAGCAGCTCTGACCAGAAGGACTTGGGGGTGCTGGTGGAAGAGAGGCTGGACATGCTCTCACAGCCCAGAAAGCCAAACACATCCTGGGCTGCATCCAAAGCAGGACAAGGGAGGGGATTCTGCCCCTCTGCTCTGCGAGACCCCACCTGGAACACTGCATCCAGCTCAGGGGCCCCCAGCACAGGAAGGACATGGATCTGTTGGAGTGAGTCCAGTGGAGGCCAACGAGATGATCACAGGGACGGAGCACCTCTCCCACGAGAAAAGTCTGAGAGAATTGGGTTTATTCAGCCTGGGAAAGAAAAGGCTTTGAGGTGACCTTATTGCGGTCTTCCAGTACATGAAGGGAAATCACAGTAAAGATGGGGAAAGGTTATTTACAAGAGAATGCAGTGACAGGAGGAGAGAGAAATGGCTTCAGATCGAAAGATTAGGTTTAGGTTAGATAAAACGGGAAAAAATCCTTTACCCTGAGTGTGGTAAGGCACTGGCTTAGGATCCCCAGAGAAGCTGTGGATTCCCCATCCCTTGGAGGCATTCCAGGCCAGGCTGGATGAGGCTCTGACAAACCTGGTCTAGCGGAAGTTGTCCCTGCCCATGACCGCAGGGCTGGAAGAGGTCGAGCTTTACCGTCCCTTCCGCCCAAGCCATTCCGTGACTCCGGTTCTCTGAGGGGGAGCTCGCTGCTCCCGCTGAGGGCGCGGCGAGGGCGGAGCCGCCACCGCCCCCCGCCGGCGACAGGGCCGGCTCTCCAAGATGGCGTCGGCACCGCCTCCCTCGGCGGCCAAGCTGTACGGGCCGAACAGCTTCTCCTCGCTGCCCGCCGAGCTCAACCCCGACACCTACGACTCATCGCCGGAAAAGCGCCGCGTCGAGGCCGAGCGCCTGGCGATCCGCTCCCGGCTTAAGCGGCAGTACCTGCTGCAGCTCAACAACCCCAGCCCGCCCGCCGTCATCGTGAGTGGGGACGGAGTGGGCCGAGAGGGCGGCGGGGGAAGCGCGGGGCTCGTCCGCCTCACCCGGCGGCGTCCCGGAGCGGGGCCCGCTCCTGTGGCCGTGCTTGGGGCCGGGGCCGTGCCGGCGGGACGCTGCCCGCCCTCCCCGTGACCTTGGTGCCTTTCCCCGTGTGCCTTGGCCTCAGTCCCCGGGTGGAGGGGCTACTGCAGAGCCCCGCGGGCCTTCACCGCCGTTCTCTTTGCCCCCCAGGAAAATCCCGCCTTGATCCGCTGGGCCTATGCGAAGTCGCAGAACGTCTACCCTACTTTCCGCCCGACACCCAAGACGTCCTTTCTAGGAGCTGTTTATGCGTTAGGCCCCCTCCTCTTCTGGTTCTTTGTCTTAAAAGCTGACAGGGTAAGTCGGCCGACAGCGCTGAACATCAGCGAACGCCACAAACACCAGCTTGTAAAATGTAGATCTGCTTGGAGTCGCAGTTTGTGGGATCCTCATGCGCCTAAGAATGATTAATACCATTAAAGCAGTGAGGGAAGGAAGGCTGATAGCGAGCTTGCTGTCTCAAAGCCTGTCACTGGTTGCACAGTCTTTTTTTGAGAGCCCTTCATTGTACCCTTGAAGGTAGGGCCAGTCACAGTTTGGCTGATCAGACTGTTTTGCAGTCACAAAGCTCTGTGTATCACTGAGTGAAAATTAATCCTGAATTACTCTTATTTTCAGCAGTTGATATGCATTAATTATGCTTTTTGAACTTAAAATATGCAGGAAGCTTATGGATGACAG
Organism: Hylia prasina; assembly: GCA_013397195.1. NCBI lineage: Eukaryota > Metazoa > Chordata > Aves > Passeriformes > Sylviidae > Hylia > Hylia prasina. The sequence continues at coordinate 180,120 of VYXD01013277.1, read as the reverse complement.
ACCTAGCAATATCTCCGTGCAATTGCTTGACCATTTCTCTAATTTAGTGAAGCAAATAGGGAGGAGTAATTATGCTAATTGCTGTGTCTGACCTCAGCTGGACGATTTAATATTTTGGAAGGTTTATCTTCCATTCTAATTCCTAAACTATGAATGTCAGAATCTGAGCAATGGTAGATCATTATGAAAAAACCCTGCTATATACATACATAAAAAATGCTAACAGGCGCACGGTGGCTGTTTTTAGTAGAGAATTTGTGGCTGTTATAAAACACTTTTATTTCCCTCTTTTGCACAGAAGTAGCATTTTAGATCAAGTCATAAACTGCAAAGCACTAACATAAATTAATAGAATATTTGTAGGGAACGTTGTTTGCTAGGGTGAATTGAAAATTCAGGTTTTAGGAAACATGCTTAGCATGTTGATGTAAATGTTCTTGAGACTTCACTACCTCTGCAGTATTTTGCCATGCTGTAGTCTTTAATTAGTGTCCAGGATAATCCACTTTCCTTTATTGCAGTTCCTTTAGTGATGTTCGGGGATTTTTCTTGTTTTCCTGGTAGTACATAAGGCACAATAGTCATAGTCTTTTCTCTTAGGAATGTTTGCTGTGTGCCTGGGAACACTGGTTGCACAGTCACAAACAAAAGATTTACTCAAACAGGTTTTGAGTAAATCTCCTGGTTTTATCCAGCGGAAGGAATCTGGCCATTATCCGCAGTGCCTGTGTGGTGCAATGGTGCCTGTCAGAAAGGTACATGACTGCAGAGTGAGGTACAAATGGGTAGAAAGTGAGCAGAGGCACTTTTAGGCAAGTTACTGTAAGTTTCTCTGTAATTAGATCTCCAGACTGGATTATTCAGCCAGAAGGCGGAGGTAGCTCATAAGGTGATCTAGTCTGGTCTCTAGAAAAATGCCTTACAGGAAAGTGATCTTTGCTGGCCTGTGAGAGTACCTGGAAGTGAGGTCAATCTGAGCAGGTCTTTAGTAGGTGAAGCTAAGTGCCTTGTTGTCTTTTACTTTTAAACAGCTTGTGCTCATAGAATCATTTAGGGTGCAAAAGGCCCTTAAAATCCTGTATGGTGCTACCTTCATATAGTCTATGCTGAAATACTAGAACTACTGTTCTGTTATCCCAGGCTGCTTGAAAGTCCTTCTCTAGCAGGATAATGAGAAATGTTCTCTTTCTTCCACAGGATCGTAAAGAGAAGCGTATCCAGGAAGGTAAATACAAGCGACCATCGTTCAGTATATTCTTCTAAGTTCCTGGAATTGCAGTGATATTCATGGATATAAATAAAATAAGATGCATTATGTGGTGACATTTCTCTGTCACAAGAATAAATCTTAATTGCTTGTTGGTTGTCTTGCATCATTAAAAATCACGGGAAGTGCAAAAATGTAGGATCTTTATATCTAAACCAGATGGATACAGAGCGGGTGTCTGGAACTCAGTCATTGTACTCCTTTGGTGTACATACAGAGCATCCTTTTAAACCATGGAAGTTTTTGCTGTCCAAGAAGGCCAAAGTCTAAAATTACTAGCAGGCTAAAATGCTAAGTAAGGCCAAAGCAGTTTCCTAAAGGAACTGCTGCTTGCCTTCTAGATGTTTCTTCCTGGTGTCACTTCGGCTGTCGTTGTCACTTTGGCTCTGTGGTTTGGCCTAACTGGATAATAAGCAAGTTCCATGATACATTTTTAGGAACTTAGGAGTCTGCCTGACTGGTCTGAATAAGCTGAGTTAATTTTTCTTTTCCCGAATCAACTACAAGCCTAAACCATATGTTCGTTTATTGTAATAAACTTCTCTTTTTTTATTAGTACCAGATTTGGAAATAGTGACCTGAATGTTGTCATGCTATCGGTAACTGGAATTTCCACTAATTCTGTGGTTCCTGTGAATGAGAGACAAGAAGTGTAAGATAAGGATTTTTACTTCGACACTATTTTGTAGTATAGGAAAATTCATCCCTTTAAGGGGGTGTTGGGGGTTAGGTTTGTTCCATTTTACTTAAAGAATTTTCCCCATAAAGTTGTTAGGACACTAAGTACTGGGTGCTTATGGGCGCTTGACCAGAACAAAGAGGTGGCCAAACGCGAGTTCTGGGGCAGGTAAAGGACCGGGGTGGGGACAGCTTTTGCTTCGTGCTCGGCATTGGAGAGAGGACGGGGAGGGTGCTGCTTGCTGCGGGAGCAGTTCGCTGTAACCACCGGGTCCGGTCCTGAGAAAATCCACCATCATCTGCTCCTGTGCCCCGGAACTCTGAGCTGCCTCCCCCTGCCCTGCTGGAGCTGGGCCGGCCCTGCCCCACCGCCGCCGTTCTCTCCGGCACTGCCGTGCCCTGCCGGGACATCCCCGCCCTTCCAGCTGCCACCTGGGGAGCTTCTGGTCTCACCCACCAGCCCGGGATTTCTCCACCGTTCCAGCTTGGTGCTCTCGAGAGATCGGACTGCCTCGGGTTTTGTGAAACAAAGCCCCTCGAGGTTTTTTTTCCTGGTTCTGTTTACTATTAATGCTGTAGTTGTTGTTGTTTGTTTGTCTTGTTATATATACTAGTAAAGAACTGTTATTCCTATCCCCATAGCTCTGCCTGAAGGCCCCTTTACTTTTCTAAAGTTATAATAATTTGGAGGGAGGGGATTTGAACTCTCCATTTACTAAGGAGGTCTTGCCCCTCCTTAGGTACCTGTCTTTCAATCCAAGACGGGGGGCTGTGTCCCAAAAAAGAAAAAAAAATCCATCACCAAGCATAACTGAATCTTACAACTGCAAAGATGTCTTTTCTGTTTATTCTTACAAGAACCCATGTTCTTCCTGCCCAGGGCAACTGGTATAGAGGACTCTGGAATCGTTACTGCCAATGTACTGAGGTGTGAGTGCAAAGAAAAGATTTTTGACGCATACTTGAATTTTTACGTGGCCTGTAGGTGCCATCATGATCCAAAAAACCCCTCATTCTTCAGAGACTATGGGCGTGGCTTTTTCCTGGGCAGTGAGGTTCATGCCAGAAGCTCAGTCTGATACAATAGCTGAAAACTTCCCTTTGCCTGTTGGGAAAGCAGCCAATGTGAAGTCAGCAAAAACAGGTCTACTGCATCCTTTCTTTTCCTGCATGATGAAGATGTAAATGTGGACCATTTGCTGTCACTCTCCAGCAGAGTGAGTTGGTGAGCTTTTCCACATAATCACAAAGTGGCTGAGGTTGGAAGGGGCCTCTGGAGGTCATCTGGGTCCTACCCTCTGCTCCCTCTGCTCAAGTAGGGCCGTCTAAATTGGATTGTTCAGGGCCACATGTGGCTTTTGAGTATCTCTAGAAATGAAGACTCCACAATTTCCTTGGGCAACCTGTGCCTGTGCTCAGTCACCCCCACAATAAAATCACTCTTTCTGAGTGGTTTTTTTTATGGTAGTTTTTTTGTTGTTGTTTTTGAGGGTTTTTAAATATTTTTAAGTGTTTCCTATTGTAGCTCTTCCTGTGTGGGCCATGAAACATTCAGGCTGTATGGACCTTGGTACTAATGCTGTGTAAAGAAACTGGGCTAATCAGCGCCCTGGTTCTGCAATCCCGTATTGTGCTTCCAGCAGTCCTTTTGCACCAGTTTCTGCAGCTTGTTCTGCTAGTTTAACTAAAGCAAAACCGTATTATTCTCTGCAGAATAGCTCCTAAAAGAGTGTCACAAATGATATTACAAGATAGGGCTGTGGATCAGTGCAGAGAGGCATCAGTGCATGGAGAGAGTGGTATTTAGGGAAAGAAATAATTGCTTGTCTGAGCATGCTAAATTAGCTATTCTTGCTGCCACAAACTAATTTGATCTCCCAGGACCCATTTCCTCAGCTAATTGGAACTTGAGTTGCCACACATGTAAATTCTCCCTTGCAGCTGTATTTGTTTCAGGCCAGCTGAGCAAATGCTTCAGGATGGGTTGTGGATGAGCACAGTGCCTCTGGTCTTTTAGGCCAACCTTGGATTGATGCTTGCGGCAGCTGCCACAGCCCTTCCTTTCCAGCCCTTTCCAGCCCTGAGTCTCTGATGCTACATCCCTGCAGATTTGAGCATGGTGCTTGGGGAAAGGCTGCCCTACTTTTCTCTCTTGTTATTTCCAGAACTCTCCAAGCTGTTTTCTTGCTAGGAATGAGCATGCTATGCTGCTGGAGGTGGGGTTGGTGTTTGAGGCAGTGGTGCTGGGTGTAGTAAGGAAGGAAAGGGAAGTTTCCCTTCAGATATCTAGGGTAGAGATAAGAAAGTGCCTTGTGGAATTTTACCCTTGACCTCTGTTACCACCCATATATGCTTTGGTGATGTGTCTACTAGAGAAATTCAAGCCTGAAGATCACTGGTTGATAATTTAGGTCCCAAACAGAAAACAAGCTCTTCCCCTCTGCCTGTGAAACATTTACACCTCATTTATCCCTGGATCAGTCTGATTAAATCAGCTTCTCTGGCAAATTGATTCTCCCAAATGTCCTTTTCTGAACTGGCTATTTTAGAGTAAACATCTCCGTGTAGATTTTATAAATACTTTGCTCAAAGCTGATGCCTTTTTTTTTTTTTTTCCCCCAAGGACCTGGTGCAGATCCAAAACTGATGATGAATGTAACTAACCGATAACTGTATGTCGCTGGTCTACATTTCCTTCTCTTTGGGAAAATTGCTTCTCTGGGGAAGAAGCATAGATCTGGTGGCACCAAGTTTAGAAACTTCCACGTGGGTATGTGCTAAAGTACAGGCCTGTAGTGTGGGGTGCCTGGGCTGTGCTCCTGGTTCCCACTCTACTTGGGGCTTTGCTTGCTGCCTCCACCCTGTGGAATTCACCAGCTGGGGGTTAGGCTTGCTTGCACACTCCCAATCAGTGTTGAGGTCTCCCATCTTGTCTGCAGTTGAGCTTTTTTCCAGGTACCTTCCCCAGGAGCAAATGCTTAGACTGGCCAGAGAAACCCTTTCACATTTGCTATGCTGCAGTTTAGCACAGAACTAGGGAGAGAATTTGTCAAGTGCTGACAAACAAGTCAATATTGCAGGATGGCCAGAGTGTGGAACAGAAACTTTCCCTCACTTAGCAGTGAAGTGCTTTGGATTTTCCAACCTCTTTTCATTTGCAGTCTACTTTTCTGACCACCAAGCCTTCCCTTGGCAACCCTCCATGGATGAGCAGGTTGAAGTGGCTTGCTCTGATAGTGGGCTTAGACCTGGTAGAGCCTTCAGCTCTGTTATAAAGCTCTTCCCATACAGACAGCATACAGTGCTTTGTCAGTCCCTGACTTCTCCCTGGGAAAGACACTGGCTGGTATTTTCAGGAGGCCCTCTGAACGGGAGCTAGCTGTCACCTCGTGTCTACACAAGGTGCAGTTTTCACACCAGCTACATGTGGTAAGAGCCACACAAGTACTTCAGCTTCAACATGTCACCAGGAAAGCTTTAATTGGATACTTAGAAGTTAAGAATAATGATGGGGTTTACTGTATTTCCCACGTTACTTAGGGATGATAGTTTTCGTGCCTGGTGGAAGTGCCATTCTGTGCTGGAGCAATCTGCACTGCCCGAGTTGACTGCGCCATCACACGTAGGTGTGCTGGATTTCCCTGTCTTCACTCATGTTGCATGCAGCAAGCACTTCCCTTTACTTGCATTTAGGGTTGAAATGCCTTTTCAGAGGTTCCCAGCACTTGTAGTAGTTTTTATCTAGGCGATTTGAGGTCTGGAGGCCCCATTTGGTGACGGCAAGGCTGAGGGATGATTCAAACATGAAGGCCTGTTGGGAAGAGGAAACGTAGGCTAGGGTAAAAGAGGAAAAATTTAAATCCAGACAAGGTGTCTGCTCTACCACAAATAGGATTTGTATATGGGGTCCAGTATTTCCAAGTTGTCTTCAGCCTGACCAACTCAGGGAGAATGCTCTTCAGATCTGGCAATGCAATGCTGGAATTAGACAGGTCTCAGGAGTGACTTTGGACTCCCTGCCTGCTCAGGAAAGGCAGGTTGTTCCAAAAGCTCTAGTTCAAGGTCTGTTGATAATCAGCATTAGATTTTAGGGGGTAGAGACAGGAGGACAGCCAGGGTGTTTGCTTCTTTGCCCACAGGCTAAGACAAAAATGAAATTCCCAGCTTCCTGCTCAAGCAGCAGTTTATGTGGGCAGATGATCAAAGCTGCCTGGCATCGGGTGTCTCCAGGGGAGCTCCTGGGAGTTGAGCAGTGCTCCTTGGTGAGGGAGCTGAATGCTGCAGCAGTTGGGACCAAGTACTTTTGCAACTTGCCAGCAAGAAGTGACAATACTAGGCTTTAGTTTGAAAGTGAGCTGTATGGACTATGCCATGCTGTACTCCAGCTCTTAGGAGCTCCCTTGGCTCCTTACCATGGTCCCATCCGCGACCCGCTCCGGCTCCAGCTTGGCTTTGCTCGCCTTCTCGAAGCAGTCAGCATCTGGCCCGTGAGGGGTCATCATGCTGTGCAAGCTGCCACCTCCCGGCTGGAAACCTTCCTCCTTTGCTTCATAGTGGCCTTTGATGAGCCCCATGAACTCGCTCATACAGTTCCCTGCAGGAGGCAAAGAGAAGAGGTTGCAAAGAAGGGTGGTTGGGAAGGATCACAGCCAGCCTGTGAGCTCCTTGAAACCCATGAGCTAAGCTGGGCCAAGCAGAGGGCGGAGTGGAAGTTTCTAGACAGGGGACATCAGGGATCCTACAGGCAATGCTTGTAAAGTTGTACAGGATTTTATTAGCTGGATTCAGAAACAGAGCTCCCTGATGAAGAACGTTCATTAGAAATCACCTTAATGAAGGTGGTTCCATCAATCCCTAAATTACATTGGTAGACCTGTGCTCCTCCTACCATCTTGAGCTGTGTTAGTAATACACCTGCCTATGGACTGCATGGTGTAATCTGATTTTACAGACTTGGATTAGGGACTGTGAAGCATTGGAAAGGAAGTTCTGTATAACCATCCCTGTGTTACAAATACAACATACCTGATCAACAGCCTCATGAGAGAGCTTGCTCTGCAGTTCTAGGTTATAAGCAGGAAATTATTTTGGTACTCTTCTGCCACCTCTAGTGCAGTCAGGCACTTCATTACCTTATGCTTTTAATTCCTGCATTATCTGCCTATTTCTCTACAGCCACTGTATGCTCAAAGACAAGGAGCCAAGTTCTGTGCTTCCCCAAGGAAGAATACTTGCAAGTAGACCTTCTGAAACCACTAGAGGAACATACCACTAACTTAGGCAAGGATGGTTATATCTAATTCAGTACTTGCTGAGTTATGCTCCCTGTAAGGAAAGTACTTTAACAGCTGTCATCCAAGCTTTCAGCTTTCCTACACCTGATGTGACTAAACAATATGGCAACTTTCTGCTCAGCAGTTAGTTTTGGCAAAACCAGGACATGCTTCCATAGTTATTTATATACAGCCCTTTTTAACCACTAGTTCAGTCTTTGTTAAGTACGGTCCAGGGTCTGAAATGTTTAACAGCAAAACTAATTTAGCTCAAAGCAGGGTTGACCTATATATGTATGCAAACATTCATTAATTTTCATTCCAAGTTGTCAGTGTCTCATGTAAGGCTGGATAGTTACAAGCTTTTCATTGAACCCACTCATATACTGCACTTGGCACATTTAAACTGCAGTACAGACCCTGAGAGCTGGATAGCCAATTTGTCTGCAACAGGAATTTTAATATCTCTTAGGAAGACTGAGCAGGTAAATAGGAAACCAGCCTGGAATTTAGGAGATGGGCAGAGTCCAGTCTCTTTTTCACTTGCAAATTTCATATGTGAACCCAAACGACTTAGGTGTGCCTCCCTTCCCTATTAGTTAAATAGTCTTGTCTACAAGCAGGATGTTGTGCAGTTAAAATCTCTTAGTGGCCAGTAGGTATTAAGGACCCGCCATGAGGAGAATCACATAAGCACTCTCTCAGACAGAATTAATATATGCCCATGGTATAAAAAGCATATCAGATATTTTCAGTCTAAGTTCAAAAGTACTTAGGAGTAATTCACAGCCTCTAAGGATGTAAATGTAACCAGGAGAAGTCAGTATTGACAAGTGACACAGCCTCCTTTGTATATGAAATTGTTATGGTATCTAAGAGGAATATTTTTGAAATACCGTTGCTATACTTGGGGCAAAATTAATGAAATATGAAAACTGTAATTCTTGAGTGCATCCAAATTCTCTGAACACAGGGTTTCTACTGCACCTGAGAAGAGGAGGCAACAAAGAGTTTCTGGCAAGCAAATTAAGCCTCTTGTGAAATCCTTGGAGAGAAGGGAGTTCAGCAGAACTGAACTTGTTGAAATCAATATGGTACTTCTATCCCACAGTTTCTCAGTCCTGCTATACCTCTCTTAATGCAACAAGATTCTCGTCACAGCACTAATTTCAGAAGTAATAATGTGTGCAGTGTATTGGTAGTTGACTATCACAATGTCTGCCTTACTCACTCAAGCTCTTCCCCTCCATGGCTGGGGTAGAACAGACAACCAACCTGCTCATCATGAATTTAGTGCTCAAGCTTATGGCTGAGGTGCTGTGGTCAAGTGACTAGCTATGGCAGCCACAGCTGTCCTCATGGGTACTCTTAGATCATCACAACATGGACAAGAGAAGGAGAGTTCTTTGTGTCTTTTAGCACAGACAGAGCAAGGTTGAACAACTTCATATTTGTTATGGCTCACAATGCATCCGCATAAAATTAGCACAGCTTTGCTGATGAGCAGCAATTTCATCGTAGTTAACCAGCAGTGTATCTCACCTCTTAGGGTCTAGAAAAAGTGTCTTGGCACTATCCCAGCCAGTCAGGAGATGTGTTTTCGTGTCACTCTCATTATTGCAAATGAAAGCAGAATGATGGGGCAGGACTTTGCCTGTGGGATTCACTCAGATGACTGCAGAGCTGCCTGCTATGCTTGCAAGTGCCACTAATTCTGCTGGCCTCCAAGGTGCTTGGAAATAATCTAAGTAGCAGAAGGAGCTGGCTGTTAAACTGTGGTTGGTAAGTGTGCAGAAAACCTCTCAGCACTTCAGAGTGACCACAGCATGGTCACTTAAACAGCTTCTGAAATGGAGCCTCTTAGCTGTTGACATAAGAGGTGCAGGGTGGCCAAGCTTTCCCCCTCAATCTCATGGAATGAGGTGTCTCATCCTATCCCTGGGAGGGCAGTCCTGGGTTGGGAACTGGATTTCTAGCATCCATTCAATGCAACGTATTGCAACGTTGCCATGCTGTGCCAAGACGATGTCAAAAACTGCCCAAAAGAAATCCGTTCGGCGGATGGCACCCAAATCCAAAAAATATCAACCAGTTCCCTGCCTGAGAAGCCAATTCCTCATTAATGGCTTCTTAAACATGAGCAGTACCTCCATCCCTGTGCAGGTGGTGAAGAAGGGCTGAGGAGAGCCAATTCCCTCTTTTGCTGTAACTCTGATCTCACCATACAAGAGCCAGCTCTACACCCCTCTGTGCTTTTCACTGCTAGTAATTTGATAATTCCCTTTCTCCTATTCTTTCTCTGTGTACTCTAATGAGATATTAAGTGATTCATGCCTGGGTGACAGGACAATATCTGACTCATTTGTACAATGCCAAGTTCAATATGCACCCAGGCTCTGTGGGAACCCCTTGACTACAGATACATCCATCTACGCAGAAGCAATGAGCCCATCACCTCTGAGTTTTCATGAGATGCTTTAAATAGGAACATCTTTGGATTTGTCCATTTTCCAGGGAGAACTGACTGACTCCAAGAAGCTGGCTGACTGAGCCAAAGACAACAAACCAGACTGCTGCTTCCCTGAGCATGCTCTCAAATAAATGGAGACTTGTTTCTTTTCTGCAGGGCTGGACTCAAGCACAACCCAGAAAGCGCAGACGTACGGTGGTAGTAAGGTGGACGGAAGGTGTTGTTTGCTACCCCCCATCGCGGGGGGAATATGACAAAGTCAGCAAGTGCCACTCCAGCACGGGTTGTCTTGGCTGTCAGGACAGTGAAGATGGAAGGATCCTGGAAAAAAGCAAAGTGAAAAAGCATGAAGCAGAGCAGGGCTCAGAGCTGTCTGCTCAGGTCACTCGGGTGGTAAACCTGACTGATACAGCATCTCCCTTGCCTAAAGTCTTTTGTCACCTGCACCTGATAGTGTGGATGAGATTTGGGGCCCTGGGGGACAGCACTCAGCATCCAAATTCCCTGCTGTACAGGGGGGGACAAGAAATGGCTCTGGATGGTTCTTCCTTTGAGCAGCTTTGACGATCCTTCCCCATCCTGGCCCTTGTAGCTGGCAGCATAGATGAGGAGGGTGGACAAAACTGCAAGATGAGGTAGTGCAATTCCAGGAGCAGTCTCCAACAATCCTACCACAAAACCACACCTTTTCCTCAGCCAGTTATGGAGAACAGGAACATCCTGCTAGAGGCATTTAGCCTCATGGCTCTGTTAGTTTACAAACAAAGAAGAAATTGCAGAGAAATTGTGGCTTGTTGAAATCTCTAGTCCAGTAAAATGATTTTCTGGGCTTTGATCCCAAACTCGTCCTTCTCCTGGCAGGTTTTTCAGGAGTTTTAAACCATACTTTCTGTTGGTTTTCTCACTAAAAATGCTCCAGTCTCCCTTGCACACCTACTTGCATTGCTGTGGGCACCTCTCCCACTGGACTGGTTTCCTTTTTAGGTGAGTTGCGCACATTAGTTTTGGCTTTAGTTATTTTCCATAAAATCTCAAATTATTACAGTGAAAGCTGCCAGCTCTTCAAAATGAAATTCAGTACTGGACTCAGAGGAACCAGAGGAAGGAGTCTGTCCAATAGCAAGAAATAAATCAAGGCAAGAATTTGAAGCAACAGTGTTTTTGCTGAGTTGCACAGTGTATGTTGGCATCAGTATTCATTCCTCCTCCAGGGCACAGAAATTCTATGCTAAGCTGCACAGAGCTGTCTAAGAAGCTGACCAACCTCCAGTTACATCTTTGAACCACAAAGGAGGACATCTTCTCCCATAAAACCTTGGTTTGGACCCAGGGAAAGCAGCACGAAAGATTTCACACTGTTTTTTAGAGCACAACATATTTTTTAAGAGGTCCAGAGCCTCTGGAGCTCAGAGGGTTTGGATGGTACAGTAGCCACAAAAATTTTGCTTTGCCTTGCCCAGTTCCAGAACTTACCGCGTGGTCAAAAGCAACAGCATTAATGACCATGAATTTCTCCAGGTGATATTTGTACGGTGTGTAGTTCCCATGCCAAGCTACAACATTGTAGGGGGAGTAATCCTAGCAAAGCAAAGAGACAGAGGATTACCACATACAGCCTTCCAACATGCTGCACATGTGCAGGATGCTGCTCTTTCCCAAGTGAAAAGTGGGTTTAGTGGTTAAACGTACACTGGCAGCTCTTTAAGCACAGCCCAGTGTTGGGAGGATGAGGTTTTCCTCAGCATTTCTGCTTGGTGAGCGTCAGCCTTCCCTCTGGGGTTTGGTCTCTAAGAGCTTTTGAGTGCTCAGGCAGTGTTTGGACAAGGCCAGCTGCAACACTAGCTCTCTGGTAAGGAAACTCTGGATTTTCACAGTAGCACCAGCTCCTCATTTCTACACTGTCACTATAAACATATGGAGACAAAGACCACTGTTGAGTTTTTGGACAACCAAGTCTTCACGAACATTTTTTTTCCCCAAACTGAGGATCCTCAGCTGGGAAAATGAATGACCCAAGAAAACAAGGGCTCAGTTTTGCTCCACATAACTGAGCAGGACTTAGTGATATGACATCCATGCTACCGAGCTGCACATCTCAGGCCATGCCCTGGCAGTCACTGCACTTCAGTGTTACCTGTTCTCCCAGGGCATCCTCACCTGCTGGGCTGCAAACAGCTTGCCCTGGTACTTGCTGATCACTGTGTAGCCCCCTGGCACTTGGCGGTCCTCGTACCACGCCACGGGCACCAGGAAGTCACGTGGGTTGGCCAGGCCATTGGCTCCTGGGAAAGAAGGAGAGGTGACAAAGCTCCATGGGCAATCTGCTAGTGAAGTGAGAGGCTGGTGCAATTCCCTGGCTTTGTGGCAGTGCCATTCTGCGTTGTGAATGATCCAAGTGGTTGTTGGCCCACCATGAAACCTGAAATAGTCAGGTACTTCCCGTGCTCCTATGAGTAGGTAATTGTAATTCGTTCTAGCGTTCAAGTCCGTGCTCCCTTTGTGACTAAGACAGGTCTCCACTAGTTGCCTTCTGAACGAGATTAGTATGTCATCCTCAATTAAAGGCATGTAACAACCAGGGATTAAGTGAAAAATGGAGGATGAATTTCTCTCTGTTCCTGGACATCCTGCTGACAGGATGCTTAGCCATGCAGAAGTTACGAGGTATGTCACAAGGGGGCCAAATACATTTCTGAATGCTAACAAAGAGAGCAATAAAATACTGATACCTACAGACTCAGGGCATGCTGAGGGGTTGCTTAATGTGAAGAGTATGGGTGCTGGAAGCATTCTTCTCCTCATTAGTGTTATTGTTACAAAGTGGTTTTGAATTTCTTGTATAAAAATGCAGACATTACTACCTGCTGCTAAGGTTTAACAGTGACTGCTTTTCTCCAGCTGTCACTTTTTTCAAGTGAAAAGTGAAGTTAAAATAAAGTAAGACTGAAATACAAAGGATCTTGGTCTCTGAGGGGAAGGCGGGTAGGTGGTGAAGAGGATCTCTTATAATTACCACCTCCTGAAAAGATTTACAGGCAAGTGCACTCTTTTTCTTTTCTCCAGAAAGTAAGCCTTATAATAGATTCCTGCCTTCTGGAGACAAAAAACCCAAAAAACAAGAACCCAAACCAAAATCCCAAAGAATGTCTAACTGTGTCTGAAAAACTAGCTAATGGGAAAACTTATTACAAAGAGGCTGGGCAACCTTTTCAATAATCTAGTGGAGCAGGCACAGGGTAGGATAAGTGGGGGATGGCAGAAAGCTGCAGCTGGCTAAAAGGCAAGCTGTTGAAAAATCATTGTAGGCTCCATGTGGAAAATTATGTGCCCAGCATGTCATATAGAGAATATGCTCAAGTGGGGTTCCATTAAACAGCTGCAGATTGGGTTGGTTCTCCAGTGAAAGAAGGACAAGCTTCCCTTTCACCATGGCCATGAGATACAAATGCCCCCAAATGCAGATGTGCCACACCAAGCTTGTTACTGATTGATAATACCAGTTAATTTGCTTGAAGCATGGCCAGTCCTTTAGATCATGCCGAGAGTTAAAAACATCTAGTGGGGAAAAAAAACCCCCAATCCAACCTAAGAGAAAACAACCAACCCCAAAACACCAGTCTGAAAGTGGAGAACTGTTGGCACTGGTTTTGTAGTTATTTTAGCTGTTACACGAGGAGTTTCACTTTCCTTCCCTGAGACAATCTTAGTAGGAGTAACCAGGAGGTGTTTTTCTCAGCAAGATAAATTTGGAGGCAAGTGCCCAAAGGATAAGGAAGATGACATAACCTGAGCTGAACACTGCCAGAAAGCTGACTGGGAAATCATGATGTGGGCAGCAGGCCTTCAGGTGCTGTGTCCCCTCGCAATATCTTTGACATGGCAGCAAGAGGCTGTGCCTTCCCAGTCTGTGGCTCTGCACAGAGCAGGAGGCATCTGGCACAGAGGATCTGTGCTTTATGAGAGCTAGACCTGCACTCAGTGAAAGCAGATCCTCCTCGGCAGCACCACGCAGAGATGTGAATATGTTGCTGATCCAAGTCCTGTGCTGCTCATTTTATTGATTTCTAATTCTCCAGAGGAAGCAGTTTCTAACTCTAAAGCACTCCAAGGTTCCTCTGTTAACAGAAGTAGGGGGTAAAAACCACTTGATTAAATCTAAAATGGGCCTTCAGGAATATCTCATTTTCAGTTGCCTCTGAAATCTGCCCTTCCTTTTACCAGGAAAATTCTCTCCTATCACTCCAGTTTATGCCTTATCTGTAAGTATGAGGCATCAGTGGTGATGGCCTTTTGGGTTTCTTTTGGTAGAAACAGGTTCAGAGCCAGCAAATGAGGACACACTGACCAGAACTGAAAAGAAAACAGTAGAAAAGAGGGTGGGGGATAAGTAGTCCCTTCAGTGCCAGGGGAATCTCTGGACGACTGGTCTGTCACATTTTTTTGGGCAGATGCTTGCTCTTCTGGGGAATAACAATGCTGAACTAGAAAGCATCTTTGTGAAGGAGCATGTGCATGGGAGGATGTGATGGATTTGGCCTTGCAAGTCATGCCTGTTCCTATGAAATTCACTGCAGGTCTACCAGGAGATCATTACCAATGGGTCCCAGGTCAGGCAGCTCAAAGTGTGCCCCATACACCTCCAGGATGTAGCCTCTGGTCTCTCCAAACACCTCCACACTGAAACGCATCCCTTGCTGGAAAATAAAGAAAGATACTAGGATCCTCCCAGGACTTTGCTGACAAACCATGAGCAGCTGAGTGCAGGAGTTGGTTTGCTCCAACATCTGGCTCTGAGCCGCAGGCAAGGTGCACTCTGTCCTTACCTGGATGACACAGATTTCATTGGGCTCCACTAGCATCTTCCCAAACTCAGTTGTGATGAGCAGTTTTCCTTGCTGGGGCACTGTGGAAACAAAATGCAAGCAGAGGAGCTGAAGTAGTGTGATGATTGCCACCTTCTCTGTCCCTGTCAACATATCCAAGTTCCAAGGAAGAGCAATGGGCCCTTTCTGACGCAGCTACCCAGGGAGTCTGGGCTCCCATGCAGACTCCTGCAGCAGAGACACCTGCACTGGGGTAAAGCTTCCTGACCAGCACCACCATCCTCATGTCACAGAAGGTACTTGTATGAGCCAAAGATTTGTGGCCCCTTGGTGTAAGGTTTGCACCACAGTCCAAATAAATGGGATTTAATACATTTGGGTCCATACCTCTCTGTCTCACAATCTTCATATGAAGCAATGCCTGTACCCATCCTTGGTACATACAGTGTGAGATGTCTGGAAATAACTGCTTCCTGAGGGTAGAAGCAATACTCTGCTAACATCTGCATTGTTTTCCATGACTGTCCTGGCACAGGAGAGTGCTCGCATTTTGACTTGAAAAACTAGCAGATTTACAAAACCTGCTCTGGCACTTTTACTTCACAGCAGTGAAGGAGGTGAGTGAGAACAATTTAACAGCTATTTCATGGGACAAATGTTCCTATTGGTGTCCTGAAGGCATTCCTGTTCCTTACTCAAGAAAGATACAAGCAAATATCTGACTTCTGATACCACTCGGAATATTTTTCAGCGTGTGTGGACTTTATGTGTCAACCTCCACACTCACTCTGGTAGCCTGAGGCTGGCACAGCACGGGAGCTAAGCTGCTGTGCCAAATAATCTTGGGCTAAAGCAACGAAGGCATCTAACTGTAAGCTGTTCAGAAATCCTGAGCTTTATAATTTCCAGAAAACCTCTGCCCGTAGCATGTCTAATACCAGTCTGGGGAGCACTGGGAAATGATCTCTAAGCACCATGGCAAGGAAGCTGGGTCACTGCTCAAAGAGTTGAGGTCTGGCACGGGAGCAGTGCAACTCG
The DNA here is from genome assembly GCA_013397195.1 of Hylia prasina. NCBI lineage: Eukaryota > Metazoa > Chordata > Aves > Passeriformes > Sylviidae > Hylia > Hylia prasina. The sequence goes on along the minus strand of VYXD01013277.1, from coordinate 164,571 downwards.
CCCAACAGCTGAGCTGGTGCCAGACCACCAAATCTGCATGGCATGGGGGTAAAGCCAACTCTCTCCTCCAAATCTTGGCTGTAGAGCCCCATGCCCTGAGAGAACAAAGAGGCAGGCAGGTGGTACCCCAGGTAAAACCACCTGGAGGAAAAAAGAAGCCAAAGCATCAACTCACCAATCAGGAAGTCGCCATCCGAATTATAAAGGCATCTAAAGAAAAAGGGAAACAGTAAGGTTAAGGTGCTATAAGCCCCATGCATTTGTGCCCATCACAGCCACAGGTGTGGAGTTTTGAGCTGGGAGACTGGCATGGCAGAGTTTCACAAATTCACAGAATATTCGGAGATGGAAGGGACCCACAAGGATCATCAAGTCCAACTCTTAAGTAAATGGCCCAGCCTGGAAGGAGGATGTTCTCTGACATCTGCCAGGTCCCTGCCTTTGTATTCATGGGCACATCAACAATTGTAAGCTGAGGAGTGGGGCTGATTTCCCTCCTGAGCCACTGCAGGGAGCAGCATTGCCTGCTGCATGTGTGTTGAATTTTGAGGAGCAGCTAGAGGACCTAAATCCAACACACCTCCTCTTTCTGGACCCCCATGTCCAGCTCCTTACTTCTCTTGGTGGTTCCTCACCCACTCCTCCAGTGTTTGACCACAGAGCACAACCTGCTGTGGACATGGAGAACACTCTTGCCTGTGCACACAGGAGCACAGGACGTACAGGGATGCTGGGAGCTGGACTCAGGTTGGTGGCAGACAGACAGACAGACAGCCTGGAGCAGCCTGAGCCACCAGCACAGCAGGCACTGACCTGTCGATCATGGAGGTGTTGCAGACAAAAATATGGACGGCGATGCCATTGCGTCCTCTGGGCTCACCGGCGCCACACAGGGTGTGCAGTCCCTACAGCCAACCCAGAGCACCAGGAGTGAGCAGAAGGCAGGGCAGCAGGGGCAACCCTCTGTCCTCCCCCCACCTCACCCTCTTGCTGGCTCTCACCTCCTCTCTCACTTCCCACACCGCTACCAGCCTTTTTCTGTGTGGCCTTTTGTCAAATGTGTTGGATTCTCTTTAATATAATAAGGGTTTCTTAAAATCCATGTAAGCCAGTGTTTTCCAGCCAAGGGTCTGGGGAAAACTGAGGGTTGGGGCTTTTTTGTTTCTTTTCTTTAAGAGTTCCTTGAAAGGCAATGAAGAAAATCAAACCCACTGACAGCTGCTTGAAATCTGCAATCCTCTTGCCTCCCCATAGCTGCTCTGCAAGTCCAGTGGTTTCAAAACTGCCAATATTACCCAAACTCTGAGCATCTTGTGTGTCCTGCCACCCCCTGAGGGGAAACAGAGATGGAGCACGCCCAAATGCCCTGGTTCCCCAACTTACGCTCACAAAGTCCATCTTATTCTGAGGGGCTTTTGGAATCTCAAATGGTTTCCATCGCAGCTAGATTGCAGCAAACAAAAAACAAGAAAGAGGTGCCAGGGATCAGAACACAAATGGTGGTAATTCAAAAAGAAAGTAGACCCTTGTCCTCCCCCTGCTTCTCCTTGCTGAGGTAGCTCTCTCTCTTTCCTTGTTTCCTTGATCATCTAGTTTACCTATGGTTGGGTTTTTTGTTTTTTGTTTTTGGTTTTTTGTTTGTTTGTTTTGTTTTTTGTTTGTTTGTTTGTTTGTTTGTTTGTGGTTTTTTTGGTTGTTTTTTTGGGGGGGAGGGGGCTTTTAAAAATTTTTAATCATAATTTTGTAAAGTAATTGGCAGGCCTGTGCAGTGCCAAGGTTAAAAAAAAAACCCATTTAAAATCTATCTCTATTAATAACAGCACTTTTGAGAGCAAAGAAATTCAGATAAGCCAGTTTTCCACAGTCAAATTGTTATGGTCCTGTGCTCTACACTGAATGATTCAGTCCTTCTGTGACCCAAGCATGCCATTCTTGTTTGCTCCACCTTGTTTTCCTCACATCCAAAGCAGAAATAGCTCTGCCTGCATGAGCAAGAGCCATAAGCAGCACTAATTACTTCTTGCAAAGCCTATTGAGGTCCTCAGACAAAAGGTGTCAGAGGAGTACAAAATATCTGTTGGATTTGAATCCACCTGCACCCTCTCTGAAGAAGTTCCACGGTTTATGTTTGTCTGGGTTTTTTTGGTTTGGTTGGCTTTGTTTCTGTTTTGTTTTGTTTTCACTGTGACATTTGTTATTAGTATTTGTTTTCTCTCTGCCTCTCAATCATAGCTTCCCTTTGTCATCTCTGCTCCAGTCTGGAGAGCTTTCTTCTGTTTCAGCATTTCTTGCTAAGTTGCTACCCCATATTTTTTCATCACATTCGACTCCTTTTCAGTTTTGTCATGTGTGTGTTCTATAATTCTGCCATTGTCCTTGGGTAATTTTAAAGTGTCATTTTTCCCATTGACTTCCATGGGCTTTGCATAAGGTGCCTCCATATGGCCATCTTTTTAGATGGATGAAGATTGCTGAAGCTCCTTAAGCACCTGGGTGAAAAATAAAGCATTGCAGGGAAGAGTAGGTGTTGTCCAACAAACTGAACCTCGTCTCTGGCTCTGCTTCAGAGAGGATAAGAAGGAAAGCAGGCAGGTGGCTCCCACTTCCTGCCAGGAAATAACTCTTCTGAGTTTGATGGCAAGAGAGGGAGTGGGCAGGAGCTTTGCTGCTGTCTCCTTAGGCAAAAAAGGTACTACACATAAATGGTTTTAAATGCTTGAGAGCTGGGCATCTTGGAATTGCTGTTATCATACATAATTGTAAAGGTAGATGTAGGGTGCAGAAGGGCGTGAAGGATGGATGAGGTGGTAAGAGAAGTCATTGGAGCTTCACCTGGGAAGGAGCACCAAAGGCATGTAAATATGAGCCTGTCACTGCTCCTTGGTCAATGGCTGGAAAACATATTCCAGTAGATCTGGGAAATTATTTAGACAAATGATGAGGCTGCCAGAAGGCTGGAAATTAGCTAATCATGATGCATTAAAGGGCAAAACCTGAGAGAAGTGAAAACCAATGACCGTGAGATGATGTTGAGAGGAGAATGGCAACAGATTAGCAAAACCAAATGTTCTGGGGCTGGCAGGGAAGAAATCATGATTAAAGACAATGGCAAGGCTGTAAGAGAGGAAGACAAATGCCATCTCTCTGTGTGACTCTCCAGAATGAAGCGAGATTTCCCACCAGGGCTGCAGAGAAATGGGCTGGCAGCCAGCAGCCTCTCCAAAACTGCAGGGAAGGAGAGGATGGATGGCAGAGACACACATCTGCGCTGCCCACTGAGCTGGGCTGTGACAGTTTGATGGGGACACTGAAGGAGAAGAGAGAGCTGATTAAAAGGTGGCCCCAGGGGAGATGCCTGGTAGCACAGATCTAACCCTGTGGCACTGTAGCCATGCTGGGAAGCAGCACAAGGATCTATCAGGATGGGAAGCAACAAACACCAAGGTCTGTCCTTCTTTGGGTGACCATGGTGAGGAACAAGGAGCAGGTGGCAGACAAGACCCTGCTTCCGAATTGGTCAGAGCCCAGGAACCCATGGCTCCCCTCAGACCTTTTGCAACTAAGCGCCTTTGCACTTCTGATTGGTTTGACATTTGACTGTCCTCCTGGCAGGACCAGGGCTCCTTCCAGCATGGTTACCTGGTTGGGGTCAGGCTCAATTTCATCCCAGTCGTGTGTCAAGTGGCCTTCCTCGAGAGGTTTGAAGGGTTTGTGGCAGACTGAAGGTAGGATTCGATACAGCCAGCTACAAAGAAGGAAAAAACCTGGATTAGCCTGGGGAAGAGCTTAATCCCTCTGGGAAGCTGCTGGCTGATTGAGCTCCTAGAATAACATTTACATGGGCGGCAAGTGGAACAAAATGTTTATTAAATATCAAATTAATGATATTAATATTAAAACTACATAGCAAACAACAGCTCACAGCCAGAGGTTTCCAGAGAGATGGCTTTTATTATAGGCTCAAAATACAAACGTGTCCTGTTTTATATAGGTAAATGAGTGTATATATATGTGTATATAGAACATATACACACATATATGTGTATATGTTCTTTATGTGTATTTACATGTAATTGCTTATGCCTACATTCACACATATGCATATAAAAAATAAAGATACAGCTTTTTCTGTTGCTGAAATACAGCAATCTCACAGCTGGAAAACGAAGCTTGTTTAAACACAGCTATAAAGCAGCTCAGACAAGACAGCAACAAGCAGTGTCCAATGGAAAAAACAGAGGAGCTCTCTGGAGACAGCCTGTATCAGAATTTGGATGGATTACAAGAAGTAGCATCCTATGCTTGGTTGGCCATGCCCATGCAGCAAAGCCCAGAGTTTTATGTGATGCTTCCTGCTGCTGTAGGAGGTCCCCCTTGCCTCTGTCACTGTCTGGGACCGTCGCTCTCCCTCCTTGCTGCCAGCACTGCCATTCCGGCATCCACACACCATCCACGGTGCAGCCAAGCCCAAAGCTGGGCTTTCAGTCAGGTGAGAGAGCAAAGGTGATCAGAAAAGCCTGAGCTAGGCAGGGCAGCCAATGTTTTAGATGTGTTAGCAGTGGTGGTTGCAGTTTGTGCAAGTGGCAGAGGGGAGGGAGGGAGCTCTCCCTTGAGAGCTGGAAAAATTCCATCAAGGACAACTTCATGCAGCAAACAATGATTCATCCCTTTCCCACGCACACTGAGGGCTGGCACCAGCCTGGAGAGCAGAGGCATCTCAGATGATGCATTTGCCTTTCATTTGAACAAGCAGCAAAAGGGACAGAAGAGCCACGGTTGGAGAAGCAAAAAGAAACCCATCTTCTGCAATCTGGTTATGGCTGGAGCATGACAACCGGGACAGAGCTCTGGGAAGCTTGCTGCTGGCTGGAACAAGCTGTTCCCAGCACTGCTGAGGTGTTAAAGATCATGCTGGGTGCTTGGCACTTTTCTGAGGCCCTAAGCAGCCCCAAAATAGGAACAGACTGAGCTAACAGCTCACTGGCCCCAACCTGTGTGTGGGAACATCCCCTAGGAGGGAAGAGTCTTTCTCAGAGGCTTGGCTTTGACACTGTCACTGGCTGATTGATCTCCTAGAATAACATCTACATGGGTGGTAATTGGAACAAAAGGTTTATTAAATATCAAATTAATAATATTAATATTAAAACTACATAGCAAACAACAGCTCACAACCAGAGGTTTCCAGGGAGATGACTGCCCATCATCAGGTGCTTACCAGTGCCAGTAAGGAGTGATCCTTCCATAGAAGCATCAGGGCTGAAACCCCAAGGTTGTTTCACACAGCACATATAACCCATTCAGGATGATGGGGTCCCTGTGAACATCCCCCCCTTCCTCATCTTGCTCAGAAACCACTTTCTTTCCCACCCCAATCACTCTTTTTCTCAGCATTTTCTTAACGCACTTGCCCCACCAAAGCCTTTTCTCTCCATCTCCAGTGGTCTTCTGTCATTGTCTCTCTCCCAGTGCACAGCAGAGGTGTTTTACCCTCCTGGGCTTGCAGAAAGACCTGGTGGCACTGGGGCAGCCCCTGCACTGCTCCCCAGTGCCCCATCCCCACCCACTGCCAGGGGCACGGTACCTGCGCTTGTTGGTGGGCCGGGGACAGGTGAAGGCAGAGCCCGAGAGCTGCTCCGCGTACAGGCCGTACGGGCAGACCTGAGGGTTGTTCTGGATGGGAGCAGAAGGAAAAACAAGGAGTGAGAGGCAGTGGCATGGAACTTGGCTCTGAAGCCTCCAGCAGAGCACTGACCTGGGCACCCAGCACCCTGATGCTGTGGGGTGCTGGGCTCTCCTGGGGCTGTGCTTCAGCTCAAGTGCTTGTGTGTTCTTGCTCCTCTGAGGCACCAGCCAGATCCCAAGCACCATTCCCACGTGCCACAAAAGTGCCCTAAGGAGTCAACACAGCCACTGAGGCAGCAATAGGGTAAGCTGCAAAGGGCAGTGCTGCACAGGGTCAGAAACAGGAGTATCAGGGAAAAGGAGATCATTCCCAGTGAATACAGACTGAAAAGCAAACCAGTATTGAGCACAAACTTTTCTCAGACCAAGTGTTCAGAGGGGTTACCCCAGAGCATTGTGTCTGGCTGGCCTTCCAGAAGGCTAATAAAGACTTACAGAAGCTGAATGCACTGAATCCCCCCCTTCTCCTCCTGCCCTCTGCCTATGGAACTGGTGCCACATAAAACAGGTGTTTTGGCGTCGTACTGCTTCCTCCTGACAGTGCTGCTTGCTGCCCAAAAGCATCAGTGACCTGTGTAGGAGCCTTCGCTTTCCTGCAGGGTTTCTGCACAGTGAGAGTCCTCCTTTGGAGTACAAAGGGGCCACTTCCCCCTCTGCAGAGCCATGGGTACAACTAGCACAGGTTTTAGCAACCCTTATGAGTTCATAACTGGAGGACAGATTCCTCCTTTTCAGAGAACAGAAACTAAGCATTTGGATCTAAGTAGGCCACCATCTATTTGTTTGAGATCAGCAAGAAGCAAAGACATCCAAGGACTGCAGGAAACACCCCAGTGGGTGTTACACACCGTTTGCTATCCCACCTCCTTCCTGCAAGGTCTACTATAGCATCCTGTATCCTGCTGCTGAGCAGACCAGCCATCCATATGGTATCAAACCCTGCCCTGAGAGGTGGACAGAGGGGAGAGCTAAAGCTCTCTGAGTGCCTGCAGCTTCCATCCCTCCAGCTCCATCTTGTCAGTACGGGTATGCTGTGAAGCAGGGGGATCAATAACCCTTGGAATTTTTATCTTAGCCAGCACTACTGCAGATGCCAGTCTTATAAATACTGCATCGGAGATAGGATCCACTCCTGGGACTGAAGATCTTTTTTGTCTAACTTCTTTTCAGATTTTTCTATTAACTCTTTTGATACAGAATCCACACTCTGTCCAGATGAGAGCACCCCAGCCAGGAGCTGGAGGAGTCTGCTCTGGAAATTGGTGCTGCTGTGGAAATCCTCAAAGAGCACATCCACCACATCCCACTGTCTTTTTAGACCAGCAGCCACCACTATTGATCTTCCAATTTTAAGGTGCCTCTATCTTATATCATTTCTAGCCAGCCTCAGTAACAAGACCCTGCACTGGCCAAACTCCCAACCTGAATCAGCAGAGCAGTTTGTCTTTCTTGTGAGCACACTGTGGGCTGCCATGCAGACCTAGGGGACATTTGCATTTAACGTGTCCTTGTGTTGTGTGTTAGTGTTCTCACTGGCACACAACATGTAAAATATCAGAACTGGGGGATCCAGAAAACTCAGGAAAAGCAAAAGTTGAGAAAGTCTCCATTTGGCCTTAATTCTACTGGCCTCTTTGCACAGATGGGGAAGAGGAGCATCAAGGGATGTAATTGGCTAAGCACCAAGTCATAGCATTCTAGAATGATTTGGATTGGAAGGGACCCTAAGACCATCTAGTTCCGGCCTCCCTGCCCTGGACAGGGTCACTTCCCACTTGACCAGGTTGTTTAAAGCCATCCAACCTGACCTAGAACATTTCCGGAGATGGGCTATCCACAGCTTCTCTGGGCAATCTGTGCCAGTGTTGCACCATTCTCATAGTAAAGAAGTTCTTCTTAATATCTAATCTAAACATGCCTTCTTTTGGTTTAAAGTCATTCTGCCTTGTCCTGTCCACCACATGTGCATGTGAAAAGTCCCCCTGCAGATTCCTTGTTTTGCAGGGGTATCTGGTTATTTAGGTACTGGAAGGTTCTATAAAGTCTCCCTGGAGCCTCCTCTTCTCCAGGCTGAACAACCCCAACCCACTAAGCCTGTCTTCATAGGAGATGTGCTGCCATGCAAGTCCAAAGGATTACAGGAGGGAAGGGAAACCACAGGCAGCCTCAGAGTGTGTGCTGGTGTAAAGGAGATCAGCACAAAAGGAGGTGAGAGAAGTTTAATTCTTCAGGGTTTCATTCTTGCCTCTGGGCACCAAGACAGTAGCACCACATGGGTTGTGATTCCTTTCCTTAAAACAGAACGACCCTGCATAACTTATTTTCATCCAACACGTTCAGAAGTTACTTTAAAAAATGAATGTCAGTTTATTACTACATGCATTCATGTCCCCTCCCTACAAAGAAGATTCTTCCCTGCCAAAGACTTGTATGTCAGCTTCATTGAACCCCATTCCTACAGAAGTTTGAAATCTGCCTCTCCTGCATGAGCAGATCTCTCTGCCAATCTTCAAACTTCAAACACCCTGGTTTAATCCAGAGCTGGTGGCTTCCTTCTCAGTGTGGTTGAGCCACTTGTACTGCAGACTCCTTTAGGAAAAAAACTCCTGTCGCTGAGCAGAGGTAATTTAGGTAAGTCTTAACATCCTAGGTGAAACTTGGAAGCTCACAAATAACTTCAAAATAGAAAGTATGAATGGAAATCTTTAGTTCTGACTTCTGCCAGCATCTTATTATTCCAGTCTTGTATAAAGAAGGTTTCTGGAGATTTTCATGGTGGCAGAGAGAAAGGAAATATGTTAAGATGAAAAGAAGCCAAGGGATTAGATATTCACTCAAGAGTGGGTTTTGATAAAGCACGTAAAAAACCGTCAGTACCTGTCCCTCCGGTAAAGCTCCTGGACAGCGTGGATCCTCAGAAACATGTTCATTTCCAAATCCCGACATGTACTGTGAAATAAACCACACAGCTCATCACTTTTTTGAAAAGACAATCAAAACCTCTCCAAACAGCCCACCCATTGCTTTCCCATGCATTTTTCCAGGCTCTTTGTACGCATTAAGACTTTCTCAAGTGATCCGCTTGCATGTTGCCCCAGACCTTTTTCACAGCTCCTGGATTTGTTTCATTAGCCAACCATGTGGTAGGCTGGGAAACACAGACAGGAATTGCTCTCCTATGTTTGAATGTCCATTTTGACTACATTCTGCTCCATCAAGGCACTTGTGAAATAACCCAAATATCACATATACTGTCAGACTCAAGGACAACAGGGTGATGGATAGGAAGAACTGTGCACCAGTGTTATGGAGGTGTGCCAGCACCATTCATGTTCAATCTGACTTTGCTTCAATCATGGGTGTTCCAAAATCTGCAGACTGCCTTACAAAATTTTTCACTGGGTCCTCAGATTCTTAGGGAGTGAAACTGGCAATCATTTGGTTGACCTGCCTCGTGATAAATCCCCAGGCTCAAAGAAAAGGTCAGGATATAGATGGGACGAGGGAGAAAGGGAAACACAACTAAGTTAAACTGTGTCATTGATCTGCCCTAAATAAGCATTGTCCTGTTGGGCATGAACTGTCCACCATGGTAAGTAAGCAGGAATTAATCCATTACTGTCTGATTGTCTGGGTGTCTAAAGCAGTGAATTCCCAAGAGATCCACAGATGAAACAGACCTACACATCCTCCCATACCTGCCCTGCCTACATCTGCCATGGTCTGAGCATGGCTAAAAGTCACAGGATAGAATGGATGCAGATCCCAACTTTGCAGCACTGGAAATAGCCCCTCAGCAAGCCTGAGACATACAAGGGAAGCAGAATAACAGAGACCTTAGCTTTGCACTATCAAAAATGTAAATACAGTCCCTTCAGCTGTTATAGGAAGCCACAAAGCAGCTCTGTTGAACTCTATGTGAACACAGAGGTGGTTTTTTTGCCCGGGGAGGCAGTTAAATACTAATTCTTCCCTCTAACAACTGCAAGAGTAGGAGGGCTGCCCATAAACCTTCAGACAGTGGTGCTAGGATGGCAAAGCCCAGGAGCCTTAAGACTTGGCTGTCACACATCCTGGCTGTGACCAGCACTGAGCAGCCCTGGCAGGAGCAGGGATCATCCATGACCCTCCCGTGAGGCACAGGTCTGAGATTAAAGTGGACTGACAAAAGCCCCTATACCTCGTTTATTTTATATTTAGTATTACAGTGCTTGGATTATTCTCCCCAGGGGTGCTCAACTTTGGGCAATTTGCAGAGCCCTTATAATAATTTTCCCAGTGTAGCAGAGACCCAGAGAATAAGCCTGAAACCTCCTGAGAAATCATGTGTTTTCCTCAGGCTCCTTCCAGCGACCTGTAAGAGGAGACCATTCCCAGGAGGCCCAGGCTGGCTGGAAGCCCTGCTCAGCCTGAACCTGAAAACAGCCTGGTTTCCATCGGTTCAGGGAGGATATTTCTCTCCTCTTGCAAATGAATGTACATTGCTGGGAGCTGCTCTCCGCTGGGTTCTGCAAGAAGCATATTGATATGCAAAGCAGTAGGTCACCTAAGCAGCCTTGGCAAATGTATTGTATTGGAGCATCCCCCCCCGTTTTTCCCCCCCCCCTCCCTTCTTTTAAACGGAAATGCAGCAATATCTGATGGGACTGCAGCAGTTCCAGAATTAACTGAGACTTCCACACTGCATCCTCCTTTACCGGTAACATAAAGGTGGTCCGAGCATTTGCCTTCGGGGCGGCCCTGGTGAAAACGGGGAGGAAAGGGGGAAGAGGTCGAAGAGGGAACAAGCTGATTTTCTGGAAGCATAGCCAGCAACAGTCGACAGGCTGTGCTGAATGCTGATGGAGAGCTGGGAGGGGACAGTCAGTGGTTCTTTGGAGGGTTTGAGCACCTCGCAAGCACCGTGTGCTCCCCGGCAGCCCCGTGCCACACTGCTGGGGTGAAGGGGAAAGGAGGCATAGAGATTTTGCTGTGACAAATCCTCCCTTGCCCTTCAGGCTCAAAAGCTGGCAACTCGTACATCTGAACGGCCCATCCACATCCCCGAAAGTCCCTTTGCCTCTGCTTGCCGGGCCAGAGGAAGGAAAGAAAGAAAGAAAACCAACTCAGCAGCAAGCATCTTGTGGCAGCAGCTGCTCTGTGCCCGAGCTGGTGCTGCCCTGCACCTTGCCCGAGGGCAGCAATGCAGGGAGCACTTTCCCCCTGGGCTGGATGCAGAGCTCTGCTTTCCCCAGCTGCACCCGGGGCTGCAGAGGGTGGCACTGCCCCACTGCCTCGAGAGTGGGGGCAGAAGCTGCTGCATCATTGTTTGGTCAAATAAAATCTTTCTTGCCAAGAAAAAAAAAAAATAGAATTCTCAGGTAACTGCATCGAGGGCTAAAAAAAAGGACATTGGCAGGACTGCAGCCGCTGGAGGGGAGATGCCTTGCTGGTCATTTATCACCCTGAGTGTGGCTCCAAGACTTTTGCCTAGAGATTGGATGTGGCTTTTCTTATTCCCCGTTTCATTTTCTCTTCCCCTGTGGCATACCTCAGAGAGGCTTCTCTCCTCTCCATGCCCATAGAGGGTTGGGGTCAAACATCATTTGGGCTCCCAAAAAGCTGTGCCACCTGTGCTCCCTGCATGCCTTGGAATCATCGTGCTCCAGGGCTCTGGGGCACCATGCAGGATCCTTGCTGATACCGGTTGGGTGGGAGCAGCAGTGAAAGGGCCAGGCACATCATGGCCTTTCTCCCTTCCAACCCACCTCCCATCTCCCACTTCTCAATTTGTGTTGCACAAGGTGCCCTCAAACAAAGGGAAATGACCTCTTACTGCCTGCCGAGCAGCAGAGCATCCTTCCTAGGCTGAAAAATCTGTGAAAAGGGAACCCATCTCTACTCTGTGGAGAGGCACCATGATTTGAGTCCAAGAGTACCTCCCCCTAGGTCTCTGCCTGGCCTCTACAGTTCCTAGATAAGTTATAGATGTCTCCAGGTTGGGTAGGTTGATGGGCACCGTTGTAATTAAGCAGCTGGTTTCTCTGTTACACAAAATAGTCTCTGCGGCTCTTTGTTTTCAGTCCTGCTTTTAACTGCTGTTGTTTTTGTTCAAGATCCTGTAGATTTTTATGCCAACAGGACCTTAGGAATTCATCTGACTCCACTTTGGTTTTTGTTTTGTAGTTTTTCAATAAAATGAGAGAGAGATAAAAGCCCAGCACAGCATAAAAAATTCAGCAAAGCTCATTGATTGGAATAACTGGGATGTAAAGCAGAGTGCTCGCAATGGGTGTCGTGCTCTGACCTATAAACCATAACCTTTTGTTCTCCAGATTAGACAGCAGGCATGGGAAAAACACATTTGAAGTCTGAACACATAGACTGCAAAATAATTAAGACCCTTCTTCAAACACTGCATAATATATTTCTTTATCAGCTCCTGCTGCAGGACACAGGGAAACAACATTCCTCTCTCGACAAGAAGCATGGCACTTTTTATCAGCTCAGTCCAGTCCTGGAGTGTTTAACACAAATGCAGAAACATTATGAGCATTTGAGGCACTGAGCAGAGCAGGTCTCTCACCCTCTGTGGGGGGCTCCACAGCCTCCTTGCAGGCCAAAGCCAAAGCACACAAACCAGGGTTCTGCCCTGGTGCTGCAGGTCCAATATCCCCAGAAGAAGTTGCCACCTCCCCTGACATTTCAACATCCCTCTGCTCCAAAAGTGCTGGAGATGGTCCAAGGCCAGATGGTCCAGACCTTTCCTGAAAGGACCTGCTCAGCTCTATGCTGGGCACTCTGGCACTCTGTGGAGAGCAGGAGAGAGGGATGGATGCCAGGGGAGTGGAGAGGAAGGGTAAACCAACAGTTTTGGAGGAGAGATGCCAAGAGAAGGTGGAGCGGGTGAGGTAATGAAGGGGTAGGGACACAAGTGAGGTCTTGGAGAGGAGCTGCTGGCAGGGCAGCCTGTTCCCATGAGCAGCTCCAGGCAGACCCACGCTCAGCCACAGCCACAGTGGCCAGCAAGGCATTAGGGGCTGCTGGGAGTGAGTCAAAGATGGATATGGAAGATGCAGCCACAGCCATGACATGAATCAGCTGGACCCTCATCTGGAATGGTACAGAGACAAGGCTGCCCTGCTGCTGAAGGAGGATAGTGAGAGCTGGGAAGTGTCATGGACAGGCAGGGAAGAAGCATGGTGAAATCTTACTGTCTGAGGAGGTGGGACTCCTCAGAGGTGAACGAGACCTGTAAGAACACTGTAAAGTAATGAGTATTACAGAAGGTGCTGAAGGAGCACACACATGTATCTCCAGGACTAGGAACAGGCTTAGTAACAATGACATCCTGAAAGTCCAGGAAGAAATATGATCCTGCACAAGCTCTTGAGGCTCACCATGTCCTGGCGTGAGGCCCTGCCACTCCTGCCTGCTGCAACAGCCCATGCACCCCAATGGCCCTGGGGCTGCTGGCCCCCCACGGCAGTGGTGAGATTCAGGGTTGCAAGTCTCATGTTCCTATGCTTGAGCCACAAACCTGCCCTCTCACACCCTTCTCCCAAAGCTTCCCCGTGCTCTGGCAAATGGTGCAGGGAAAGCTCCTGCCAGCTGCCCTGCTGGGACTTGGAGAGGAGGGCATGGCCACAGCCTTGCTGTTCCAGGGTGCCCTGCAAGGGGTACTGAGAGACAGCCCTGAACGGGGCGGCTCCCCAGGGCTGCCAGGGAAGATGACGGCCAGGGTTGCAACATCTGGGCAGATGTTACCAGCCAGATTTCATAGGCTGAGGGGGAAACACCCCCTGGCAGCCAGGATGGGAGGAGGGGTGCATGCCGAGGGTGGGGAAAGGACAACTCCCACCATGAAGAGATCCTGACCAAGGATGATTTCCAAAGGAGGCAAAGAGGGAGAGAAATGCTTATTTATAGAGGAAACACAGCAAAATACCTCATCCAAAGAAAGCTTTAAAAACGCACCGTGACACACAAAAGAGGGACACAATAAAATGAAACAAAGCCCAAAAAGTCTTAGTGTGAGCAGAGAAAGGGTGTCTACAGCCAGCCCTGATGGGTCACAGGCACCCAACCTCTTACCTGCAGGCCCGTCATCCTCCTCCTGGTTCCCCTCCTCTTGGAGCAGACACAAACCCCGAGCAGGTATCTGGCCAAAGCCTGCCAAGCAAAGCCTGCTCACTGATCAACTGAGCTGGGCTGCAGGCAGGCTGAGTGCTGGGAGTGAGAAAGTCCAAGGGAATTTTCAACCTGTTTGCTCAGCCCAGTCTGTGTTTAACCAAACGCCCTTCTCTGCAGAACCAACCCCAGGACTGAGCTGAACAAACAGGGGGTGAGAGGGACTGGGTTTCCTCATCACCCCTGTTCCCCCCTAGATGTTAAAAAAGGGGTTATAGTTCCCACACATGGGGAGGGGGAAAGAACAAGGTGTTTAGAACCAATAAAAGCCATTTCATGTTTTATAAGCTTCTTTCATAAATTGTACCTCTAGCAATTTTCATATACAATCCTCTAAATGTGTAACAAATATTTGTTCATTAGTTGTTACACTGGGGATAGAAGAGATCACATCATCATGGTGAAGGTAGTGATATTTGTGAAACACTGTGTGGCAACATTACACAGCATTTTGGGGCCAAAAACAGGGGAGGATTTTGTATTCCTGTGATTAGAGGTAGTAAGGGGAACTTAGAAATTCTGAAATATTAATATTCTTCAAGAAAGCTGTTGCTGAGGAAGAAATAGCAGCAAGCATTTAGCTACAGAATACTAATGAAAGTAGCTCTGCATTCCAGAAGTTGCAGGGGAAAAAACACAATTGATTTTATTTGATTTTTTTTTTTNNNNAAAAAAAGCAATAAAGAGGCATTTTTCCATTTCCATTGCCTGCTCTGCTTATATGTCCTGCCAGGAGGAAATTTCTAGGAGGCACACACTGAAATATGAATGTGACCCTGAATTAATGTCTCCTCTCCTAGGGCATCCTGGAAACCTTCCCTCTCCAAAGTACTCACCAGACCCTGTGACCCCCACAGCAGTCACTGAGACCTTGGGCTGCAAGAGGGGCAGGTCTTAAATCACCTTTACTTCTCTGAAAACTGGTAGCTCTTCACAATATTCTGGGTAACATATTTGAGCCACTGAGAGCTGCCACTTTTAGGAGCTGGCAAAACAGGCTGGTGGCCCTGACAGAGAAGATGGGCTGTATGAAGAGACAGAGGTTCTGGATGGAGGAGAGGGAGAGAGATTTTTCCTTGCCTCTGGAAGAATATAGACTAAGTAATCTCCAAGTTACAAGTCTTCTTCAGGTCTCTGTTTTTGCACACCAGGAAGGCTCTCTCCATTTCCTGACCTCTCCCAGCTTTGCCGTAAAAAAATCCCTCCAGCAGAGAGGAATTCTCCAGGACAAGGCAGAGACTGTGAATATGTTAGCTCACCCTGAGCAGTGATTCATCATTGCCAAAGAAATGAAGTACCTGGCACTTGTCACCTACCCTTGAGACTCCTTTCCTACCAGACAAGATTTAAGAGTAAAAAGTTCACCTCACTTATTTTCTGACAGTGAAGAATTACACATTTGACTACAGTTTAGCAAACTGCAGTTGCAGAGTTTCAGGGGTTTCCAAGATCCCCTTTTATGCAGACACAGCAGGAGAGAGAATATCACATTTTAGCTTACATTTTTTCCCTTTGAGAACATACATTTCACCTTGCTCACATCTCTTTACAGGCTCCATTCTCTTGTTTTCTTCACATGAGACAGGTAAAAATAAAGGTGTTGCTTTTTAATTATCTGTAGGCCTACTTCCTGGTTGTTCTTGGTTCCTAAAAACAGACAAGGTATTGTCACTTTACTCACTTGATGGCCATGTAAAAGCTGATTAGGCTGACTAACCATGCTTTTCCATTCCATTCCATTCCATTCCATTCCATTCCATTCCATTCCATTCCATTCCATTCCATTCCATTCCATTCCATTCCATTCCATTCCATTCCATTCCATTCCATTCCATTCCATTCCATTCCATTCCATTCCATTCCATTCCATTCCATTCCATTCCATTCCATTCCATTCCATTCCATTCCATTCCATTCCATTCCATTCCATTCCATTCCATTCCATTCCATTCCATTCCATTCCATTCCATTCCATTCCATTCCATTCCATTCCATTCCATTCCATTCCATTCCATTCCATTCCATTCCATTCCATTCCATTCCATTCCATTCCATTCCATTCCATTCCATTCCATTCCATTCCATTCCATTCCATTCCATTCCATTCCATTCCATTCCATTCCATTCCATTCCATTCCATTCCATTCCATTCCATTCCATTCCATTCCATTCCATTCCATTCCATTCCATTCCATTCCATTCCATTCCATTCCATTCCATTCCATTCCATTCCATTCCATTCCATTCCATTCCATTCCATTCCATTCCATTCCATTCCATTCCATTCCATTCCATTCCATTCCATTCCATTCCATTCCATTCCATTCCACTCCATTCCATTCCACTCCATTCCATTCCACTCCATTCCATTCCACTCCATTCCATTCCACTCCATTCTTTAGTAAGATTCTGTTGAAACACCACTTAATTTATTGATCTCCAAATTATATGAAATATGGAAAAAAAATTTCTCAACACACATTGTGTTTCTGTCCTAGCCCCTACCATTCAAGAGGGAAATCATAAACTCATGCTGATCACTCCAAATCATCTTCATGTTCTTCATGTGTGTGAAAATGCTTTCCAGGATTAGTTGCCTTGAAGCATCCCTTCTCAGGCATGGAGGTGAGGCTGACTGACCTGTAGCTCTGTGGACTTCCCTTCTTGCCCATAGATGTGAATATTAAGTGGTGCTCAAACACTGGAATAGATTGCACAGAGAAATTGTGCGTTCTTCATCAGTGAAGACATTCAAGACCCATCTGGATATGGTCCAGCTGACCCTGCCTGAGCAGGGGATTGGATGAGGTATCTCCAAAGGTCACTTCCAGGCTCAGTGATTCTGTGATTTAGCCTAAACAACCCCTTCAGTTAGTTGCAGTATAAATCTTCACTATAAATCTTATGTAACACAAAGTATAGATGTACTTCATCAATATTTTAGCAAGTGTATTCATTATCATGTAAACATGAAACACAGAAACACGATGAATTGTTACTGCATAAACATGGGGCATAAACACAATGAATTAACCCTGGAAGAAGGAGCATTAAAAGTATTCAGTGTTCCCAGCTACCCTTCTGGGTTCATGACATCATCCAGTGCATGTCTGACCTTTACTCTCCAAGGAGATTCCAGCTAAAAGACATAACAAGACCCAAAAGAAATATGTCAAAAAGAGAAAGACATCAATAGCACTGTATTTGCTACATGATGCAGGTACAACTGAATGGTACCTGCATACCAGCAGCTTATTACTTGTGAACTGTTCTCAGAGGCATCTGAAGAGGTGTTCAAAGAGCTCACCTACTTCAGAGAGGCAGCATGAAAATACCAAGGGGCTTGCTTGAAAATTTAGCAGCTAGTGCTCAACATCCTGGTGATAAATGAAGGATGAGGAGAACAGAAAAGATATCCTTTCAATGAGAAGCTGAAGCAGCTTCTTATTTGATCCAATAGAAAAAAGGGAGTAAAAAAATTTGAATCCACAGCATACACATTAAAAGGCATTTTGTTTCCTGCTGATACAGGTAGTGGGGCCATGGTGTGAACTATTATTGGATCACAGCTCATCACTGCTTCCTGCAGCAAGGCATGGTCCAGTCCCAAAAGTCAAGCCCTTCTGTCCTGTGAGCAAAAGATGTCACAGGTGACGGAGGCAGATCTTTTCTGATGCATCTGTGCCCCTCCTGTTGCAACAACCTGTAATGATTCACAGTGATGCACTCTGTTTCTAAAAGGACCAACTCCTCCTGTCTTCACCAACTAAAATGCATCTGTGATGTACGTACTAATAAATATCCTCATTCACTCCTGTCTCGGTGATCCCAGCTTCCCCAACCTGCACCTGTTCTTTGCTTGTTAACCCTTTACGAACTGCTAAATGGGACAGGAGCTCTTCAGAGCAGTTGTCTTTGTTTATCTGATAGTGTACTACTTAGTACCAGGAGGATTTAATCTCATTTTTTTGAACCTTTCATCACAATATAGCAAAATAAAACATTAATAATTATACTTTTTTTAACCACTGCCAACAGCATTGTATTAAAAAAGGCTCTTTTTAATAACATGTACTTTCCTGTAGAGTGGCTCTTATGAAATATGTCCTTGTCATTTTTCTGGGACTGTTCAGGAGGAGATGCCAGGCAGGTTAATTATTATCATTTATTTGTTCAGGAAAGATCATAAAAGTTGTCTGCAGCAGAAACCACACAGTCCTTGTTGCCAAAAAGCAGATCCTGCATGAATAGAAGCTGGAGAAGCCACATGCTCACGTTACTGTGATGCTTCTGCCTGCAAGCTAGAACCACCACTCTTAGAAGTCAGCAGAAAATTTAGTCACATTGCTTCGGTCTGTCCTTCCCCACTCTGGTCCTAATTTCGGACAGCCACTGAATTTGTGATCTGACCTTTCATTCAGCAAGGATAGGGCAGTCCATCAAACCCATGTAAGCCACAGCAGAACAAGCCTCAGGAAGAGCAGATGGTATCAGACAGAGATAAAAGCTCTGACCATAGTCATAGCCTTCACAGCTACTGGGCATGCTTGTCCTTTCAACAATCTTTAACCCAAAGCCAGCAGTGCATTTCCACTGTGTAAACATTAACCTTCAGATCAAAGGGAACGTAGATGTGCATGGGTTAATCACCCACTATTTCACTTCATACTCCTCCTATTCAAAAATATGACTGAATTTTAAGTTGGCTTGCTCACAGAGTCCAGACTTCATTTTGATCTAGTCAGGAAAGAGTATGTGCTTTTATTTATGAGCTTGTCTGTGTTCAACATCTTTTTGAGAGAAGTCCATGGTGGTATGCTGAGAACAAACTTCCCTGTGCAATCTCAGTAGATATGGAACCAGCATTTCTGTGCCCTGATACAGCCAAGGGGCACAACAAGCTGTACCTTGGTGACACAATGCCAAAGCAGGAAAAAGAAAACACATTTCTGTATTTAATGGTATTAGCAGCAGGTGCTGGCTTAAGCAGCTGAACTGCCAAAGTTAGATTTCACAGTCTCTTTGCTGCCACAGAGAGCTCTGAACATCTAAACCACCTTCCTTCCAAGTATGCTGGGGACTTGTCCTCAAAGCTGTGCCAAAGCACACCTTTCCCAAAGCAACTAATGCTATTCTGAAAACCCTAAACATTGACAAATCTGGTTTTTTTCCCCATTAACTGTTTCAGGCATCATCACTTTCACAGTTAGGGAGCTACATCTCATTTCAAGATTTGAGCCAGGTCCTGAGTACTGCTGTTCATTGCAGCTTTGCCTGCATAACTGGAAATCCCTTCTGCTCTTCACATGACCACTGTTAATGACAGAGAGTCTTCTTAATTTCTCCTTTGTGCTCTCATGCATCATAAAAAAATATATTTTCCACACTTACTGATCAGATGTCAGAATAAAAACAGTAACACAAGTGGATAATAAATACTAAAAGTAATACTTTTGGCTGCATGTCACAGGCCCTCCTAGGTGGGAGAGCTTTGCCATTGACACTTGAAATTAAAGATTGGAACTGGATTTTTCTTCCCCTCTTCCTCCTGATGGTTTTGTTTTTTTTTTTTTCATTTTTTTTTCCTGAAATCCCTATGTGTCTGAGGACCTAACACAGAGTGCTGCAGCAAAGCACACCCTAAGGAAAGCTTTACCTCTGCACACTTCCTGGTAACTTGCCAGCCAGTGACAGGTTCATCAATAATGATAATGGCTTTCTGTCGAAGCAAACTAGTGCACTAAGCCACACACTTGCTCAACCCTACAAAGGAATCAAAGTAACCAGCATCCTCCTAAGGAAAGTGAGACAGAAACATGACTGCATTTTAGAGAAGCTGACTAACAAAAAAAAATAAAAAAAATAGAAGGATTAACTCCCTTTGCTGAGAAGCAGAAGCAGGTTTTCAGTCAGTGAAAACAGACACCTTGTTATCCACTGAGAAATGAAAACCCAAACCCTGACTTCACCACAGCTGACTGATACTGAATGCAGGCTACTACACAGCAGTTCATCTCATATATGTAACAAATGGAGCATATTGCAGCTGCCTCTGCAAATATAATCAATAATGAAAATTTGTATTAAGGTTGCACCCAGAAGCCCATTACTGGATAGGTTTCACATGCTTAAAAAGTTAGTGGCATCTTTGCTAAATTTTCCATGTTAAGGATATTCTCATATTCATTCTGACTATCAGAATGAATATGAGAATATTCATTCTATCCTTAACATGTCATAATATCCCCCAGTCATCAAAGTGGTCAGCCAAAAAGCTCTGCCAAGCTCCTGGGGAACAGGAAGGCTCATGGTTTATTAGCTCTACATTTCACCTGTGTGTGCATAGGAGGTCCAACACATCTCACATGTATCTACCTGCATGAGCCACCTTCACTGACACCTCTGGAACACAGCACCTGGGCACATACTTCTGCCTGGGAAGTAACAGAGACATTGAGTAGCTTGAATTTAAAGGGACTGGGAACGATGTTTTGATGTGCAATGTGTGTGCATGTAATAGAAACCAGAGACAGAGAGAAACAGAGATGAAGGAAAAGAGAGAAACAGAATTTCAGTGGTACAGCAAGAGAGTCAATGCATGGCAAAGAGAAACAGAGGAAAAAAGAGGAAACCAGAGAGCAGAGCAGGAAGCACAAAGAGGAGTCTTTGTGACTTCTTGTGATACGGAGGGGTCAGACAGATGGGGCAAATGGGGAGAGAAAGAGGGATAGTAATTGTGAAAAAGGGAGCTGGAGGAACAGAGAATCAGGTATAGGCAGACAGAAGGGTCACAGGGCATGGAAGGGGTGTGTGTGCAGAGAAAAGAAAGATAAAACACGTAAAACAAGTGTGACACAGGAAAGTTGTCTGGTGTCACATCCCTAAGCTTGCAAGTTAACCATTTTTTGGGCAGCTGAAACAGGTAAGGTAGAAAAGCAATGTAACTAGCTCCAGCTGCTCACATACTCCTGGCTCTGACAAAAAGCTGGAACTTCCTGCAAAAATAAATGCAACATCATCAACATGCACAACTCCATTACACATCACCTTGTCCTAAGAAAGGAAAAAAAATATACCTAATTGTGGTTACCTGCTGAGATCTAAACAAACATGATGCTTATTCTGGGCTAGAGGCCTACTTTAAAACACACAGACAGGTGAGCTGCAGCCAGGGGTTTGGCTGCTCAAGATGCCACAGGGTGAAGGAGGAAACAGCACTACAGCTTGCTTGTTCTGCTCTGCAGTTCCTTAGGAACCTGAGGGAGCTGGTTACCCTAAGACTGCACCTGACCTTGAGAGAACAATTCCAGCTTTCATTGTCAAAGGATCAGAGACAGACATTTGTGCTGTCACGAGCTGCACAGCTCAGACGTGCGTTCTTTATAATGAGTATTCTGGCACCTTGTTTTTTGTGTAAACTAACTGTAAACTAACAACCTATTTCATACAAGCATCTAACAAACACTGCACTCATGTTTACAACTGCCCCCAGACCTTTCTCGAAATGGCCTAAGGAAAAGCAAAGCATCCCTATTTTTAATAAGTTTGACTGGTGCCCCCAGCTGTCACTTTTGTGCCTGATTAGTGGCAGAAGGCAGCTTTTCATTTATTTCCAAGCAGCTGCCAGAAGAGCTGCAGGCAGAGGTAATCCAGAGACTGCAGAACTCTGCTCCCTGTCAATTTCACACCAGCATTTTACTTTCTTCTATCCCCATTTATTATTAATCTCTATTTATATCTAACTCCAGCTCTTAGTTAGCCTTTGCCAGAGGCTTAACCATTAGAGGTGACTGTGAGGAAGGAGTGGAAAGAAGGAACTGCCATAAATCAGGTTTTTACCACTCCATGGAATTCTAGCAAGGTGAGAAACCGTGCAAAGCTTGGGCTGTTTAGGAAAATAAGATCTGTACAGGAGATCAGATCAAGTCTCCTTTATCCTTAGTGCTAACTATGTAAAATAAACATCTGTATCACAGAACTCTCTTCCTAATCATGCTCAGTTCCTACTTTTACACAGCTTTATATCCCTCCCAAATTTCTGTCCATTCTAATTCAGAGGATGTTCTTACATTTCATGTTTTCTGAATCCACTAAGTCTTCAGGCTCAGTAGGACTATGTCACATTTGTGGCAAATAAGCACTGTATAAAAACATACTTTTTCCATCAGTTTTCAATGAATTGCCTTTTAATTTAATATAAAAAAACAAGACCACAATCAATTATGAAAAGATAAACAGGAGAACCTGATTTATTTTGCCCTCTCCAAAGTAAACAATTTTAATTTAAGCAGCAGAACTAACACCAGTTGTTTTCTACTAATGATTTTCTTTTTAAGGCTTCAAATCTTTTTTCATATCTTGCCTATTGCTTTTATCCCTTTTGAATAGGGATGAACAGTGTGCTCTAGGTGAAACAACGCTCCATTCATTTAATGAAGGCATTTGATTATTTCCAGATCACTCCTTACCCATTGTTACATTTTGCTCACTTGTTTTGGTCACTTTACTGTACAAGAGAGGCCCACTCAGTGTCATCTTTCCTTTAGAGGTAAAATGAATGCAAAACATTGCAAAGACTGTCCATAACTTTTCCAAATGGAGACAAGGATGTCACATGTATGTGCCGTGTATGACGAAGTTTCCCACAGGAGTGTGAGAGGCATTCAACTTATTGCACACTTTCCCCAGAAGTTCCCAGAGATCCAGATGGTCTGCAATCCTAAGAAATACTCTAGGCTCCAGATTAGGTTTTTGGAAAACCTTCCCCAAGTCTTTTCCAACAACAGAAGCTTCAGCAGGCTAGCCAGCTGTAATATCATTTTACTCTGCTTTGAGCACCCAGTTGGAATGGGAATGTCACTAGGAACTCAGAGAAGTCGTCTTCCACTTCTTCAGTGCTCAGTCATAATGAAGGTTCTTCAGCATTCCTCCTCCAAACCTCTTCCTTTCAGAGAAGCCAGGAATCTAGAGGCAGGGAAGACAAGCTGTCACATCAGAATCAGCAGGAGCTCCCTCTAGCCCACACTGTTACCAAGCCAACTGCAACGTCTTCCAAGCCATCTCCAGAATCAGGGCCACAGTGCTTCAGCTGACTGCTAGAGGAGCACCACTAATTAAACACTGCACAACATCACCACGGCTCATCTAGTCTGGGGGGCTCCTTAAGACCTTTTGGCAAGGGAAATTGAAAGCCTCAATCCTAACCCAGTTAAAGACAGATTTCAAAGCCTGCATTTCCCCCCAGATTCAAGTGCATACAAGAATTTCCTCTCCATTCGTTTTTAAAACTATAGAACAATATAAACCAAGTCCTATCAAAGAGCTGTTGAGGCTTTATGCCTTCAAACAGGGCAGCAGCACTTCACTGGCAGTTGAAAGTACAGTTTTATCAATGGCTGAAAGCTTAAAGGAAACCATTGGGATAGAAATGGCTGCAACAATACAAAGGATTAGCACTCCTGCTTTTGCAGCCCATCTGCAGACACTGCTTACACAGTGACAGTGGATGTTTACAAAGAAAATCGACCTGAAACCATCAGAAGCTTTTCTGGCATTAATAGTATTTCAGCCAGATCTGCAATCCAATGTGTCCCCAAAAGAAAGTGATGTGCTGCTTTCTAATACTGCATACCTGCCCTATTGGCATGGCAAAACTATTTGATTACAGGTCAGAGCAACTTTTACCTAACTCACTACACACAAGCAGAAACAGCAGTTCCAGTAGACACACCCTTTTAAAACAATTCCACACTTTCATAGGAAATACAGTCTATTAAAATGGAGAGAGTGAACCAAGCCCTACAAATCATTCCAGAAGAACATGGGCATGGATGGATGGTACAGGATGAAAACATAATCTACAATTCACAGCAGATTGCTCAGGTTATACACTTCACTGGCAAGCAGAGAGCTAAAGAGCTTTCCCAAAATAAAAGTCCACTAAAAACTCCACAGATTAAATTTACTTGGGGTTTTAAGGCCCAAAACTCAAACAGATATGCAAAGTATTCACTGAAGTACTGGTTCATTCATCTCTGAAAACCAATCATCTCAAAGGATAAGAACAGGCAGATTTTGTACAAAGGTTCACCTCATGAAAACTGCTTTGGGAATTTAAAGAGGAAAAATGCAATTATAACTAAGAAGTACCTGAACACCATAGGTAAAAAGTTATCTGCTTTGGCAATTTTTACATCCAAGTCACTAATTAAGAGTAACAATTATTTATCACAGATCTGATGAAGTTGTAGCTATGAGCAATTTGAAACTTCTCACTCTTTTCATCCTGAAGAAATTTATAACAGAAATACCTCAAAACACAAATGATCATAGTGACCTATTGTAGAAAACCCACAAACATACTGTAAGTTACATTAAGTAGATAACGTCAATGGACAACATTAAGAGGTTGTATTGAAGTCTCCATCTCCAGTTTGGATTTTGCCTCTTTAAACATGACTGTTTGCTATTCAAAATTTCTTTTAAGCTCTTGAGTTCCTGTCAGGGGAAGTAGATAGTCATCAGCAGGCTGCAGTCCTTAGCACACAACCAGAAGGAATGTATACTTAATCCCTGGCTAGCCACTAAATAGGACCAAATAATAAAAATAAAAATCTTACATCATGCATCAAAGACTACCAGCACACAAGCAGGTTTCTGCATTAAGGTATTATTCCCATGGAAGGGAAACTTCCTTTCACTAGAATGTGGGGAGGAGAGGGAAAGAAAAAAAGGCATTATGCAGAACTGAAAGAGGCAAACACAAATTTATTTTTAAAAGGCACTACAAAAGTGCTCAAAGAAAGGAAGCCTTTTGTAGTCTGTGGCTATTTTCCCCTCCTCTGCCCAAGGGGCTTTCAGCACAGCTACCTCTAACACTGTACAGGTGTGACTGCACTTCAGAGATGCTTTTCATGGTAATTTGCAACACCTTTACATATGGTAAATGCAACTTCACTACTCCCTGCAGACTGCACGTGGGGAGGTGGGCACAAAAGCTGAAGTGGCCTGCTCAAACCAGAAGTAATCTTTCTACTATTTCCCCAACTGGCTGAAAACAGTTAGTTCAGTCCTTTAGGAACGAATTACAAGCTGGTATCATAGTGCCATTTTCCTTGCGGCTCCACTGAGTCTCTGGAAACTACCTATACTGAACATAAAACCTAGTTCCAACAGTGCAAAAAAAAAGCCTTTTCAGACCTTCAGGATAGCATCTGTGGCCTAAATCTGCAACCAAGCAGCCTGAAGCTGACAGAGCTGAAAGAAATCATATTTGCCCATTTTACCTCATTCTTCCAGCTTCTACTATGTTAGCACACTTAAGTATTTCACTGCCAATCACTTTACAGACAAATACTTCAGCTGACAGAAGTCAGCCATTCTTCTGGTCTAGCCTTAACAGCTGTGCTCTCACAGATACAAGAATTCAATTACCAACACAGATTGTCATTTAGGTTGCATGAAGCTCGTGTTTTAAAGAGGACTGTGTCAGCAGTCCACATTACACAGGGAGAAATGAAAAAAAAAGAGGAGGAAAAGTGACAAACCTGATTGCCATCTCTTAAGTAGTATCTCTTCTCTATGACCTGGGAACAAGAGAGAACGATCTTAGCTTGCACAGCACACACATAACCTCAGATTGCAACCAACACAGGAGCACTGAAACTCTGGCTAACTGGGACAGGTCTGACCCCACATCTCTGCTCCAGGCCCACTGCTTTAGTGCAATGCTCTAGCACACACAGCAGTTGCCACCTACAGCCATTCTTAGACAAGCTGTCTAATTATCCTCAACTTCAACACACTTAATTTAGTTAGCCCTCCTGGATAATGGAGGTGAAGATTTGTGTGTCTCCTGCTCCAGAGTCAGTTACTCCCATTCCCTTAGGGACAGTGGGTCCTACTACAGCACAGTAGCCCCACTATGCTGTCTTTGCCCAGGGGATGCTTCAAACAGAGCATTCCTTCTCTCATTTGCACAGTGGACCTTAATGGTCTCTTTTTCAGGAAGGGAGGGTAATATCCTTAATTAATTTCTTAATTCCTAAAGGTTGCTTTAACTAGGATCAACAGAGCTAACCAGTCTTGTATCTCCCCACATGACTACCACAGAATGCTGCAACCCCTCTGGCCTGCCAGACGACCTCAAAAGCATAAGCAGAGTGTCTTTGCACATTTGTGAGCTCTTTTTCACTGCTCTATGCAGATCAGGAACTAAATCTTCAAGCAGATCAGCTAGCTCCTGTAGGGTTCCAAAAGCAGATCAATCTTTGGCCTCCTCACACCTGGCTTGAACCAACTCAGAGAGTGGAATGTGAAAGGAGCAGCTTAAACTGTTGTTCATGCTCAAATCCCAGACAGCATTTGATGCACAGGATAATAAAACATCGTTTCACTGACTTACCTTATCAAAAAATCTGCTTAGTTTGACAGCATTGGATGAACCTGCAGCCAGGTAACGAGGATTGGTGCAGTCCTAGAACACCCAAAAGACAACAACAAACCAAGCACAAGGAAATCAGTGCAAGGAAGCCAAACACAAGGAAATGAACACACCCTTTCCCTTGACACACCATCAGTGAGGGAAAACAATGGATCTGCTGATTTCTGCTCCAGTCACTTCAGAGAAAAGACCAACTGTTCTGTGAATCAACTGCAGAATTCCAAGCAACCCTCAAATACTCCGTATCTTCCTTCCCCCACCAGCTATACAGTCAGGCAGTGATTTGTACAGGCTACACCTGAGACTGGGAGTGTGTATACAAGCATTCACACAGCACATGTGTATTTTTATACCCATAGATCTATATAAAGTCATCTTCATGTTTCATTCAAAGACAGTCTAGGTCAGAGCTCTGAATAAGAACATTTAACTCATAGCCAACAATTCTAAGCAATTCAGCCAACAATTCTTAAGTGACCTTATCTAATACCCCTTACATCCCCCTATTGTGAAACAAAGGTATGTTTCATCAAGTAAGGGGCACAGCCAACCAAACTGTGAATGACTGGCAACTACCAGAAAAATCGCCAAAAGCCAAATTTTTGTTACAACATTGGACTCACTCTCACATAAAAGAAAAACAACAGTGACGACAAGGATACTAACCAAATTTATCTCTTCAGCATTGAAATCCTCAGCCAAGAATGCCGTTCTGGTCAAAACTTCATTCCTCTTAGTTTCTGGGATCTGATCCAGTTTAGTTCCTATTACCAGCAGCGGGATCTGGTTATCACCAAACTGTTCACGGTCATAGTCACTGATGAGGGAAACAAATACAATCCTGAATGAGGCAGTGGCCATGTAAGTGGGCACAAGTACAACATCACCTTCCCTGTGCCTCTCAAAAACCAGTAATTAATTTATTAATGGTCCATATATCTTAAGTTAAAATGTGCAGTATCTTTAAATTAAGGAAGGGCTTTTGCATCTAAGTCACTACGTAGGAATCCAAGCTACAATCATTCTCCTTAGCTAGGATAATAACTTGTCTGTCATTTTTACCTAAACCAAGCTTTCTAGCAAGTAATTTTGCAACAAAAAGCAACAACTTGAGCAATGAATTGCTAGTGGCTGAACATCTGTCCTTGACAGAAATTAAACTCTGGAAAAGCAAAATAATTGTGAAGAACCTGTCTGTGGAGACACTGAAGAAGTTTGCCGTTTATACAATGCAAATCCTCTTTCCCATCCCCTACATTTCTACAGAAACACCTGTGTACCAGAACAGACAGATAAACAATTGATATTATTCCCACAAAAAGCTACTCCTTGTTATTGCCTTCCTGCTCATGTGTGAGGTTTAGCAGCAATTTTAAAACTTCCTTGACTGGATGGATGACAGGAGCACAGAGGTACAGGAGGAAATCCTTGACAAGGTATTGAAGAAGTAATTATGAGCATGCTGTTTAAGCAGAGTTCTCTAAGCTCTTTTAGCCACACTCCTAAAATAATTCCCCCATCACCCAAACCAAAAATGTATGAAGTGAATTTCCTCAGTCTTGGTGCATGGAGGGAATGCTGCTTTGCCCAGACACATCATCCATGTACAATGGCATCTCTCAGTACAAACAGAGAAATCTTGAGTTAACAGGGAATGGACCCACTCTCATAGAGGCCTCAGACAAATAAAGGATGCAATAAACATCTTTTCCCTTAAAGCAAGGTCTCTGCTGTCTAGTTTGGAAATCTGCTGTCAGAATCACCTGACTGGCAGTATAAAATAAAAGAACAATCAACAACCAATCTTCTTTGATATTCCCCATTTCTTTCTTTCTTTCTTCCAAGTCTTACCACATCTACTTTCCTGTGGAGACCGAGTAACCTTAGAGATGAACAAAGACTTCTACAACTGCTTGGAATTACCCTGTCTGAGCTCTGCATGTGTGTTTTTCACTCACCCATTTGTCACGAGAACTCCTGTTGGAGCGACATCTCTGTTGAGTGCTTCCAAAGACCAGCGATACAAATTCTGGGATGATTTCTTGTTGGTCAGGTCATGCACTAAAATTATCCCTGGAGTGAAAGACAAGACAGCAAGATGCCAATTAAAGATACATATTCTCTTCCTTATCTTACCAAAATGACACCTGCAGGTTCCCAGATACCTGAGAATTACGTCAGGGATGTATAACCAGCTCAGTTACAGTGAATAAGTAAGGCTGAATATATCAGGATGCAACAGGTTTTTTAAAGCTGCTTATCAAGAATTGGCTAAGAGCTAAGAGAAAAATCACATGAAAGCAGGAAACAAACAGCCACCTCAGGGCTTAATCTGCAAAACGCTCATAGGCTTCCACTGATTCTGTCTACGTCTCATGATACTGAAATTCTGTATTACTGCAGCAGAAAATTTAGCCTTTCTCTGGTAAACACAATTATTTTTTGTCACACCACCTATAAAGTCTAAAGGCTTTCCTTTGTTTCAAAGGAGTTCAGAAAGAACTACTGCCTTCCTGCATTTTCAAGAATTAATGCTATATACTTGGGGAGGTATTCAAAGGGGAAACAGACACTGATAAAATTTCACAGTCCACTAAATGGCTGGTAGAAGCATGAATTAATAAGACTTTTTGTACTTAAGATTAGGTTTCTAGCATTTTTCATTACCACGAGCCTTCAAAATGTAAATTCTGAGACGGAGTCAGGCTTCCTAGCTGTGCTATTAACAGACACCCACTTCTGATAACCACAGTTCCTAACTCAATTACCAACTCCTGCTAGCAAATTTCTTCTATTTATTCACACCTTCTGCAATATGTGGAATGTTCCCACTTCCTCCAGACTTCAAACTATCATCAGTTCAAGAACAAAACGGAATGATACGCCTTTTCTGCATCAGGATTCATTCTCAAAACAATTCACAGCCTACAGGTGCAAAAAACTTACTAATTTAGTCTTTCACCTTAACTCCCAGAGGTGCCATCCACTGTACATACTATGAACAAACCACATTTCCACAAATATTTTCCGCTACCCCACATGACTGTGCACAGACTCTCCCACCAGAGTTCCCAGCATATCACAGCTATAGCCCAATTTCAAACCATTTCTCTCAGGAACAGTATAAAAACGCCACTCTGCTGTGTGTCCACCCCCAGTGTGGGGAGAAAATGCCTGCTACAACAGAAGCTGGCCTTCAGCAATAGGTCCACAGGCACTGCTGCACAACCTGTGAGAAACATTCTCCACCTCCACACACTCTCCCTCAGTTATATCTGATTGGTTACTTCCCTTATCTGCTTCACGTAAAACCTGCAGTTAGTTGCACCAGCAGAAAAAGACAATCAACACCCAAAAAGAGCCGGCAGGACCAATGACTACTCAAGGAAATGTTCCTCCCACAAGGTCTGCAAGCCAAAGCTTTACTGCCCAGTCACTGTCCTCAGCCATCACAGTCCCCACACCAGGTGGAGAGTCAGCAAAGATGACCTGTGGGTAACCCAAAACCAAACTGTACCCAGCCCTGCCTGCTCAGCTGCTGCCACAGCCAAACACTGACTGGTTTTCAGACCAGTGCAAGCCCAGAAAGCACAAGCAGTCAGGCAGAAGGAATGCATTCATCTTCTCTTCTTAAATCAGGTCAAGCAGAGGCAATTTGTGAGGCAAGCTCTAATGGAGAAATTAATCTAATGAAAGAAACAAGGCCCAAGGTTAACTACCAAAGTCAACACTCTTCATATGTGAGCTGTCTAATTAGTATCTTCTGGGCAGTGGAGATAAATAACTCTATTTTTATGTCATCAATTATAATTCAGATGCACGAGTCCAAGATTTCATTTCCTAATGGCCTGTTCTAAGGTATTTCCAAGTTTG
Source organism: Hylia prasina (assembly GCA_013397195.1). Lineage (NCBI taxonomy): Eukaryota > Metazoa > Chordata > Aves > Passeriformes > Sylviidae > Hylia > Hylia prasina. Next base: position 134,402 of record VYXD01013277.1, on the reverse strand, counting down.
ACCCACACTCCCTGGCACACTATAGACTTGGTATCAAAAAGAAATCAATTTTTTTCATATACCAAAGAGGCTTGCTTTGAGGGCACAGTCTTATATACAGAAATCTGGTAAACAGTATAAGCAAGAGGTACCTAACACAGTTTTACCCCTGGGAAAGGAGGAAGAAATAACTAGTTAATCACAGACCAAAAATGTTTATTGTGTGGTTTAACATGTTATTGAAAGGCCTTCAAATGAGTGGGAATAAGCAAAGAGAATCAAACTGAACACTTGAGCCAGATTTTCAGAAGCAGTTGTTAGTCTGATACAGATTTATTTTTAGCGAACTATCACTAAAATCACTTTTTGTCACTCAGATGACAAAAAGTAACCACTGAAATACTGCACTGTTATGTTTATAATCTCTTATGTGCTCTTGTTAGACACACAAATGAACTACTAGGCCTTTAAGACAGTATCTCAACAGAAGGCACAAAATACTACTTTTTACATATGCAACAAGTTGCAAGATTCAACTCTTAAAAATAAGTTGGTAAGTTAAATGAGCAGAGGCAAGATGGTTATCAGCATATGGCAATTTTATGGGAGACAGTTCAAATTTGCCAGGGTAGGATGTAATTATCAATGTTCATAAAAATTGAAATAATTATTTCTCTGCTGTAGGTTTTACAACAGAACAGACAAGAAAATATTAATAATAAAAAATCTTAAAAATACATAAATCATATTTGTGCAGTATATCAGACCCAGAAAGGTGAAGGCAACCACTGCACATTGAAAGCCTCCCTCCTGTGCCAGCTGCACAAGACTGAAGGGAAAGGCTGATAGAGCTCATCTGCACAGGTCTGCCTGAAATATCTGCTGTTCATAACTGGATCCATAAAATTCTGCCTACAAATGGTATCAGGTTTTTGCCCTGCATAAATCAGAAAGGAGAACAATGTAGCCCTCAGCCAGGCTGTCTGGAACTCTGCCCCAGAACCAAAGGACAGCTCCTAACGGAGACAGTAGTAAAACCATATTTACACCAAGCAAACTCACCATTCAGCAAATTATAGAACACTGCTCGTGTGCTTTTCACACTGCTGGCACTGCCCACGGAACCTCCAACATCCCACAGCTCAATGTAATAGGTCTTCTCCTCTGGAGTTCCTTCTTTGTAGTCATGGATCTGATGGAAAATTCATATCACACTTAACTACAGCACCATGTCCCAGGAGTTAATCCACATGACACTTACACTTTCATCTGGAAGGATTATTGCACTTGGATAGAAATTTGGAAATTCTCATGCTGACATTATTTCAAACCTCTCAAGTGGAAGAGAGATGGAATGAGTCAAGCAGCAGCCACTGGACACCAGAGAGATGGAGATCACCATCTCATGTGAGATGGAGCCTGGTGAGTAGAGAGGGAGCACCCTTTGCATCTCAGTATTAACAAACCCAACACCTCACGATGAGCTCGGACACGGCATTTTACTAAAGCAAATGGAAAAACTAAGGTCTGGACTTCTTACAGTTGTTAAAACCCACCTGTATTAACATTCTTGCTGCAAGAATGTTAATACACGTGACACAACTGGATTCCAGCTATACAGGTGACACAACTGGATTCCAACTGACCGTATCTTTTTCCTACCCAAATTCTGACATCTCAACTGAATTAATTAACAACTTCTGCCCCCACATCTGCAGCGTAGTTTTGCTCCACAATCAAACAGGACTGCCATGCTCTTCTCCTCATATTTTGGAAATACATTCCTAACATAGGGCAAGGCATTTCAAGGAGAACGCAGCAAACACTGAGGTAGGAAAAAAGCATTTATCAATGTCCCATGAGGGCTGTTGGCTGGGCCAAAAAACTGCTGGATGAACATCCTCATTCTTCCCACAGCAGATCTTGAAGCAAGTAGTCAGGAGGAGAAGAAACCCCATGGTCACAACTGTCACCAAAAATCAGGAAATAAACTCTCTAACCCAATTAGGTTAGGAAATCAACACTAATTTATTCAGCAGTGAGGTACTTGAGTAGCATTTCACCAGATGTGTACATCAGTCACCAAAACTTACAACTATTTATACATTTTGGTAAACAAAGGAATGAGTCAGGGCTTACTGGCATACCAGTTATGCAGTTCTCTTCATTCCATCTTCCATTGGTTATTGATTTCTCACTTCCCATGCTAACTAGCCCACATTTTCAGCCTTTTTATTGTCTTTTTCCCAAATCGGGAGAGTCTTATTGCTATACAGTGTTAGTTTCTTCTTCAGCTCTGCTTTCTGTAACATGTCGTTGTGGTTTATAAATTCTGCATTCCTGGTGTCCAGATCTCAGCAATAAATGTTTCCTGTTAATTTCCTCACCCAGGTCTATGACGCCTGAAGCACGTCAGGCCCTACATTTTAATCTGTTTTTCTAACACATGAATATCATCCAGAGCTTTCCTACATTCCCACACCCTAAATGAGCAAACTGTTCTTCCCCACTGTGTCTGGCTGACAACTTGGCTGTTCCTTGCCTGTTTGCCAAGGAACCGGCCACCCCGTGACTTGTGAGCAGAGCTGCGAGCGACAAACGTCTTGTCTGAGTGTGACAACCTTGGAAAGTCAAAACCTGCTTACACAAGTGCTTGGTTCACATCTGACGCTACTTGCATCAGAAGATTAAGCCCTCAGCAAAACACATGATCAAAGTACACGTCCTTCTGGGGCGGTAAGTAATTAAAATAAAAACTCAAGGCCCTTCCCTTCCACGCCAGGCTCAGGGTCACCAAGAGGCCGTGCATGTCACCTACTCGCACATCCACGGAGCAGCCCACTGTCCAGGACGGGTTTCCCAGCACCTGGTTGTGGCACAAGAGGTAAACGAGCGACGATTTTCCGACACCTGCAAGCGCACAGAGAGAGAACAACTCCTGGGAGGCGGTGCCACGGTTACAGGCGGCGAGGCCGGGAGCAGCACTGAGTGAACGCGGGCGCTCCCGGCCCCTCAGCGGGTAACGGGGAGGGAGGCGAGGAGCAGATCCCCGAGGAGCGGCCCCAGGACACACGGCCTGGGGACACGGACTCACCGGAGTCGCCCAGCACCAGAACCTTGACCCTGTCCAGAGCCGCCATCTTTACCCAGCCTAGCAACAACACTCGGCTACCGGGGCGCCCGCCAATCGCGGCGCGTGTTCTTGCTGCTTCTCTCAGCCTATTGGCTGTCTGCTCGAGCGGCACGCGCGCTTCTCCCTTCTGATTGGTTTATCCCGGCGAGGGCGGGAAGGCGGAGTGCCGTACGAGCAGACGATTGGCNTTGTGCCCGTCTGGGCCCTTTCTTCGCCTTGGCTCCTTCGCACCGTTTGCCGTTCCTCCTGCGGTGCTCGTTGAGGCTTTTTCTTTGCTTTGTTTTGTCCTTTTTTAATTTTTTTTTTTTATTTTTTTTAAGAGGTACTGCTGACCTCTTTTCCTACAGAAACCTACACAGTTCGATGTTTAAACCTCAACACACGAAAGTGGGTAGGGAATGGGAAGCTGTGCAGACGGCGTAGGAATTCTCCCCTCTGAGTGGCTTTAAAGCTTGGTCTGTTCTCGTAGTCCTGTGGGAGGTCTGTCATTTGAAGGGAGATGCAGAGTTACGGGCACCTGAGGAGTAGCCGACTGGCAAAGCGAGCTCATTCCTGTTCGCCAGGTTTGAGCCAACCAGCCAGCGGTGTAACCGTGTAGTTTTCCAGGTCAGCAAGGTGAGGTTTGTGGTTTTGGGTTTTTTTCTTCTTTTTGGTTGTTTTGTGGTTTGGTTTTTTTGTTTGTTTGTTTTTTGTGTATTACGTTTCTTCTGGCCTCAGGAGCGTGCTGGTTCCCTGAGAAGCAGAAAAACATCACATCTCGTAGTGGCACCGAGTCCAGCAGTCAGGCTTGTGCCATTCCCAGTGGCTCAGAATGAACAAGGAAGGTCAGCATTCGGAAAAGGGTGTTCAGCCGTGCACAGCTAAGGTGCATTTTCATGATGTCTAGGTAGCTCAATATTTTTCATCCTCAAAAGATGGAGTTTTTCCTTTCATCTTTTCCAATGCAGTGGCATCCTCTCTTACTGCTGGTTCTGTTGCTTGTCAGAGTTCACCACCTGCTCATTAAACTGTTGAAATGCATAACAAAAAGGAGGAAAAAAAAGTCTTTTTCTACCTTTAAGGGGTCCGTTTGGTGCACGGGACGGTGTTGTGAGGGCAGATCCATGTGTCTGGGAGAGGAGCACGTGCCTTTCTGGCAGGAATGTGGCTTGATGGGAATTGCATTCCTGCCTTCCACTTCCTGTGACATGCAGCTCACTTTCTCCCAGGATGCTTTCGGGGGTTCTTCTAAACAAGAAACTATGTTAATTAAAGCTCATCTGGTGTCTTGTTACTTAGTTTCTTTGTTTCTTTATGGCGTATATCCACGGTATATACCCACTTGCTTGTACTCCAATGCACTAAAGCTGTACTAAACCCAATACTTCATAATTTTTTTGTCGTCTTTCTGGAATTTCCAAAAGACAATATTGCTCACATCATCTATCATGATGAAAAGTGTGGTGTTCCAGGTCTTATTGAATCCACAATGTGAAAAGCAATTATTGCTTTTATTGCTGTCGGAAAAGTAGAAAGGAATGCTGGGGTTAAGCCCACTGTGCTTTGTTGTGAGGAAAATTTCCTAGGTTTGGTATGTGAGAGAAATCATTTTACTTTCTTCCCTTTAAACAACCTCCCAAAATCTTACAGCTACATTATGTGAGGGCCAATGCTCACGTGTCTCCAGAATAACACCTACCCTCCTGGTAGGTTCAGATTAGAGTGTCAATGGTAAGAGGTCTGGTATCCATAATTAAAGTTTTCTAGTGGCCTCACATTACAGTTAGGTCAATTTTGCCACCAAGTGGGGGAAAGCTCCCCACTCATCTACATCTCTAGCCATGCATTCTTGTCTCTGTTTTGTGTTGACTCTAGTCTGGTAACATAAATGATTCAATTCTTGAACTTTTGCCCTTTGCCCTCTCTGAAATGTCTCACTTTTTTATTTTGGCGTGTTAGTTTTTCACTTTTTATCAACTTGCTTCACACTGCTACATGAGTAGTGAACTGCCAGAATTAGGACAGAAGGGTGGGGCTTGTTGCTAAAGGCAGGGAAGGAAAATAAAGATGTCCTTAGGGGATGGAGGGTGTAATTTGACTTAAGCTGCAACAGGCAATTTCATCCATTTGTGTACATGCACACAGGTGGTCCTTTAATTTCTGGACACCTTGCTATTGTTTATGCTGGATTAAGATTATAAAAGTGATTGAGAATTACATCCTGAGCCTGCATTGTTCAGTTTCTGCCTGGTGTGGTCAAACCTTGTGGCTTTATTACATCTGGCTCCGTGTGTTGTGAAGTTAGGGGAAAATGCCTTCATTTCAGCCAGGCCCCTCAGCCTTTCTTTGTGCAGCTGCAGCACAACTTCTCATCCTGAGTGAAGAAAACCCTTTGATACCTGTGCCCTCCTGGTTTCAGTTTATGGAAAGCCAACAAGAAGATGAGATTTCAGTGAAAGCAGATTGTTCTTTTCTGCTCTCATACTTCAAGGCAGGTCTTGCAATGAAAATACACCATTTCTTATCAAGATGTAGTGCAGGAAGAAGGCTGAGCAGCAGTATTCATGAGCTCTCCAGGGAATGAAACTCAGTAAGCTCTTGATAAAATGTCAGAAGACTTTATTTTGCAATTGATGTGGGATAAAGGCAGTTCTGGGCGCAATACAGAGAAATGCAAATAAAAACAAGACTTGAAAGTGGAAGACTCTGTGCCCTTTTCTGGAAAGGATGAGTAGTGTCTGAGGTTATATTGTACAGACTTGAAAATCTTGGTGGCATGTTTTCCCACTGTAGTTCTGAAATTTGTACTTTCCCTTCCTGTTCTAAGGAAGATTCAGAATTGCTTCTGTTAGCTTAACCTCATCATCTTCTGAAAGGCAGAATTTTAAATCTGGTTAGAGTGAGAGACTACAAGACTGGGATCTGGTGTTTGCAAGTGACAGCTGGAGCAGAATATGGCATGCCCCTGCTCCAGGAAGCCTGTTGTACCTGTTACATTTATGGGTGAGGGGATTTTCTTATTATAACCTGATTTTGATTTCATCTGAAGAAACTATCAGTGGTGTAAGCAAGTGACTTTTTTCCCTCTTTCTTAAAAATCTTGTGTCAGAAGCTTGCAGAGACATTTTCCAAGGAAATCAGCAAAAGCTGGTTTCAAAGCTTTAGTGGAAATGAGCACTAACTAAATAGATGTGATGGAAAATAGGAGGCACCTGTGCAAATGTTAACAGTGTGTCTGATAGCCTAGATTGATGGCCAAACCTGCAACTCCAAGTTTTCCTCCAAAAGCTTTGTATGTCCTTAGGAATCTGAAGTGCAGTCTGCTTCCTTTTTTAAGATCCTACTTTTAAAAATCCTCTGTCAAATATGTGAATAGTGAGACCATTGAATTTTCTGGGTAAAATTAATATAAGTCTCAAAAGTCACATGTTGAAACAGGATGATCTACATTTGCAGTATTGGATAAAAATTCATATCAATTCACTGGCTGATGTAGGTTTTCATATTTTCTAGCACTGTTTTCATCTACATTGTGGCTTCTAGGTTATCACCCTTCCAGCACTTTTTGTCTCAGTTTTAGTCAGGAAAAGCAGGAAGAAAATCAGATCTAACTTCGTTAGCACAATTCCTCTTAGAGTTCATTGAAATTGAAAACCCTTGAAATTGTATGTGGAGGAGAAGAGTTCAGTCGCTTTGATGTCTTCAGGAAAGACCTGAAAGTGGAGGTGTTTGCTCAGTTCAGTTTTTGGCTTCTCTGTTGTCTTTGATCCCATCATACTGAAGGGTTTTTTTGCAGTCACTTGTTTTCCCCCTGACATCCTTTCTGGCATCTCTGCTTATGCTGAAGACCTCATACATTTTTACTCAACCTTAGGTACAATCTTGGAGAAGGTAGCCTGATTTTCTTCACCCAGCAGATCTGATTTTGTTGTATAACTGTAAGTTACACAGTGTTGCCTTTTATAGACACATCACTATTAATTCTTTCAATTACAGCAATTTTAAAAACCCAACAGATGTGTATTTAGGTTTGCTGTCCTACTGTGTTAACACAACAGGTCTACTTTCGTCCTGTACCCATAATATAATAATTGTATTAGCGTAATTACCCAGAACAATTCCCCACCAACTGTCTTTTTTAATAAAGTCCATGTTTAAATTTGGAAATTCTTCTTTTGGCTGTGTCTGAATATGATGCTGTCCAGTGTGCCTTATTGTTGATGCTGTGGGTGCTTACTGACATAGCTGAGTATCTTGGCCCTGAAAATGTTCCTTGATGTTCATAAATTATTAAGGTCAGTTCAGATATTACTATGAAACAGATGCACGTCCACTAAAACCTTGTTAAAAGGTGTTATCATATTTCTTGGCACATGTAATTAATTCAAGTTTGACTTAACTGCTTCAGGGGAAGGTGAAATCATTGCTAAAGGATGTATTGGCAAAATCATCTGGGTTTGAATTTTGTGAGCAGAATCAGTGTCTTTTTTGCCTGGTGAAAGATGGTAAAAATTTGCAGTTTAGGGATTAAAAGCTTTGGATTCTTCATGGGCCAGGCATCAGCTTGGCCTGGTGAGATCTGGCAGTGATATGCACTTTTTTTTTCTTTCCCTCAAAGATGGCACTGGTCAGTTGTTTGGTTCACCCAAAAACTGTCTGCTGCAGGATTTAGAACTTAAAGTGTGTGAATCTAGTTTTTGAAGTGGAGGGTAACAGGAAAGAATGGTTTCTGGTGTTTTCTGAATGCTTTTATTTCCTTATATCCCAACCTGGAAGAAAACACTATCACAGTCAAGATGCCCCCTTACCTGAGGACACAGAAGATTTGAACATCACTCAAAATCTCCAGAAGAGTAGAACAAATTGTGTTAAAACTCCTAGTCCCACTAGATGAAAAAGAGTATTTTCTAGTGATTGACAGTAAGAAATCTGACTGTTGCTGAAAACTCTTAGAGTTGGTTTTATTTATTGGTCCCTTGTAGGTCTCTGTTTAAGATGTTTGAATGCATTATTCAGGAAATTGTACTTTAAACCTGTTTTGGAAGTGACTGTGGAAGTCTGTTGCTGTCTTACCAATGCAGAGAAAGTGCTTTCCATCAGCTCTCAGATGAGGTGTCTAGAGTGGGATGTGCTTATTTAAAAGCACTTTACTCCTCTTTTTTTATTTCAACTGATGTCTGAAGATCACTATGTCCTTGCAAGTTTCATCACAAAGTTTTTCTGCAAGGAAGTTTTAGAGAAAGTGGATTGTTGAGGAGAGGAGGTTGTCTGCTCTTCAGATCAGCACTTAACAAGCTTTTGACTTTAAAAATTTGACTTTTTTAAACTCTCCTGGGGTGTCAGATTTTATTTAAAATTGATCTTTGCATTTATTCTTTACTGTGCTTTAACTCTGAATAAGGTTTAATCGATTTGAATAAATCAAGGCTTCCCTCCAGCTTCTGCGTTGACACTGTTTTATAATGTCAGTATGTTGCTGACCAATGCAGTCAAAACCAAGATTTCTCTTTAAGTGACTGAAAGACTGAAAAAATACCCGTAGAATGACGTTGATCTTTAAAGATAATATCCTGTGACAGTATTTAGATTTAGTCTGACGGAGAGATTCCAAAATACTGCATGGCTAACTCTTGATGGGGGCATCATTTATTGCTAGCACTTTTGCCTTCCATGCAAAGCTCTATAAAGCTCTCCTTTGTGTGAGATAAATCACTGTGTCTCTGGCATACAAGAGAAAGCTGGATGACTCTAGAAGTACTTGTTTCAGGGTTAATTCGTGGTGTGATAGATGTGTTTTAATTGAATTTCCTTAAAGGGAAGCTGTAGCTGGACATCCAGGCATTGCTTGCTGTGAGCTGTTCTCAGCCTGCACACCAGCAGTCAACAAATGTCCTTCAGTTAATTTCAGTTTGAACACTGTGGACACCATTTGGCTCTAAGTTAGAGGAAAAGAAAAGCTCAAGCAGGGAGGTGTTTTAAAAGAAGAACACAAAGTGGTGTTTTTCTTATGTAACGGGCAGAAAAGACAGGATGATCCTAATTTACTTACTGTGAAGCTTCACATGCCACAGCCTAATTGCTTTGCAGTTGTGGCCATAACCCTCGAGAGGAGCATCCCTCCTCAGTGGCAGCAGAGGGTAAGGGTGGAAGAGGAGTAAAGCTTCAGTGGGTAATGCTACACTTTTTTGAAAGGATGCTAAGATGCATAAGAAAAAAAAAAAAATAAAAGCCAAGCAGGCTACTGTGATAAATGATCACAGATTTTTGAGAAGTCTTAGCTGATGGAAGTGAGTCAGCAACTGCTTAAATACAGAGCTGGTGATCTCAGAGAGATGTCTTAGTGTGGGGAGTGGACAGAAGTTATGTAATTCTGTCTGTGAAAAGGCCTATCACAGGTTTCATGATAGTGGTGAAAAAATAGGATACTCATCCAGATCCTTTCTTCTGCTGTTACTTTTTGCTTTATTTTATAGGCTTGAATACTGGAGAGCTGTATATACAGTGTATGAAATATCTAATGGAAGTGAAAATTGAGATTGGCAGGGTTTTGCAATTTAATATATTAGTTCACAGGTAAAAATTGCACAGCATGATGAAAAAACCAGAATTTACGGTGAGGGGGGTTTTCTTCAGTGGAAGGAACCTTTTGCTTAAGAAATGGTTACTCGTGTCCTGAACTAGTATAGAATACTCATACTGAAGAAGATAATTCAGAGTCTTATTTGATGTTAGCTGGAAATGCAACCCTCTGAATGGGTGTTCCAAAAGCACCTCTAATACTTTGTTCTTCCCTTGAATCACTGCTGTTGTCCGTGAGTTAAATCTGGCAGGAGTGACAATGTGAGGAGTTCCTTGCATGTGATCTTATATCTGTTGCCATGTATGTCACAGAAGATTTTAACAGTCACGATCATTTGTGCCATTTGATGTTATGGTGAAGACAAGTGAAGTGAAAATAGAGTACTTAGAAATTATTGTCACAGACAGCTTGGTAAGTGGTGGTAAGTAACTCAAAGGATACTTTACAGAATACTTTCTTCTTTTTTTAAACACATCATCACTTCATATTTAGTATGTCTTGATTTTTGCTTTATTTATTATCCTATATTATTCATGGGCTTTTAAGGCCTGAATATGGGACTTTAAATGAAGGTCCAATCCTTTGTAAGGACCTGCTTGCTCATATAAGAACGAGGCTGAAGCAGTTTGTGGTGTAGGAGTTGGTAGTGCTAGTGGTTTTCAGGCTGCAGAGTTGACTGAGGTCCGTTTATGAACTAGGATCTGTTCTCATGGTGCAGCTGGAGCTTTTGCTTGAATGCATAACCAGCTGTCCTCATAGTGTGCCTCTGCCCAGGGGTGGCTGGGGTCTTAAACCAGACAAGGCTGCTTACAGTGGGATCAAGTGATGTCAACTGAGGGCCACAGACTCCACTCTTGGGCTGTCTTAGGACCTTTCTTGCTGTAGCCATTTTCTGCTTTGCCCAATTTACAGGTCTCAGCTATCCCAAAGCTCTTTCCTGGAGCTCAGCTTCAGGACAGCTTTCTTACTCGAGCTGTGTTGGCTGTGACTAAATACAAATGAAATCTGCTGTATGTTTTGGTAGTAATTGCTTGTGTGCTTTTAAAAAAAATTTACATCATTTGACTTTGAATGAGAGGTATCATTTCCTTTTTCTGTAGCATTATTGACACCTAAGGACACAGTACGAGGCTTAGGAAAGGGAAATGGAAAACACCCCATCCTTTTCTTATTTCTAAGCGAGATAAATAAGAACTTTGGAAGTCAGAAGCCTAGCTAAGAATCCATCTGCCTTTTTTTCGTTGCAGTATACATGAAGCTCACGATCTGAACCTGCTATGACTGACCCAGATGTCCTCACTGAGGTCCCGGCAGCTCTCAAGCGCCTTGCCAAATATGTGGTGCGTGGCTTTTATGGCATCGAGCATGCTTTGGCTCTGGACATCCTCATTAGGAACCCCTGCGTGAAGGAGGAGGACATGCTGGAGCTCCTGAAGTTCGACAGGAAGCAGCTGAGGGCTGTCCTCAACACCCTCAAGGGTGACAAGTTCATCAAATGCAGGATGAGGGTCGAGACAGCTCCCGACGGCAAGACCACGCGCCACAACTATTACTTCATCAACTACCGCCTGCTTGTCAACGTGGTCAAGTACAAGCTGGACCACATGCGCCGCAGGATCGAGACCGACGAGAGGGACTCCACCAACCGCGCCTCTTTCAAGTGCCCCATCTGCTTCAGCACTTTCACAGATTTGGAGGCCAACCAGCTGTTTGACCCCAGGACAGGTAAGGGTACAGCTAACAGAGTGCTCTTGCTGTCTCCTGTGGCTCTAAGTGCTGGGCTTTGAGGAGATGGAGCCTTAGGAAAATTCTCCGAGTTTGGCCAGAGCTGGAAGGCACTGTTTCTGCAGGTGGTAAATGTTTGAGTGAAATACAAAAGTAGTATTTACAGATTAATAGCAACCTTGGTGAAATGCTTTTGAGTGACAAATAGTAGAGAAATGGAAGTCTTATTGAAGTCACACTCAAGAGTGAATAAGGCAATCTGTCCTTGTTGGAAGCTGATGGCTTTTCAGTATAACCTGGTCTTGCCAGTAAACTGTAAGACTGCCAGGTAGTTTGCAGGGAAGGCATATGTAGAGTTGATTTTAGTTGGTCATGCAAGAAGTGAGTTGTTAGTGTTTAATATTCTGTAGCCTAGTGCATTATACTGGACAACCTTGTTTCCCGGTGCAAGGCAGTCTCACGAAAGTTAAAAGAAATTAATAAAAGACTTGTCTGTGGTTGGGAGTAAACAAGATTCTTATTTGTGTGTAAGTCTCAGTGGAAGTGTGTATCTCATGCATATGAAATGAGTCTTTCTTGGGTGTCATTGTCTACTTTGTGCTTCTGTGCCAGGGAATAAAAGGAAGAGCACCTGCACCTGATGAGATTCTGTTTTGCTAGTCTAATATGGGATTATTTTGGGGGAGGAGGCAGGGGGGGTTAGGTTTTAATTTACTTGTTAATTTTTTCCTTTTGAATTCTCTGTCCCGAATTTACTTTTTCAGAAAAGTAAGAGTACAAAAGTCAGGAGAGCTCTCGCATACATTGAATGAAGTATGATGTTTTGTGTCAGTTAACAAAATGAGAAACTGTAAATTTGACTGTTTAGAAAAACTGAAGCTTTTAATCTAGGATTACTGATATTTAATCTGCCAAGTGCAAACACCCAAGAAATGTTCAACCTATCATTTTCCCTTTTTCCTGCCTCCAAAGTTAAAAAGCTGTAAAACTCCTTTTACTTGAGCAACCATGAAGATGTTACTTAGTACTAGAGAAGCAGAATCCACTAAGTCAAGTACCAGTTGTTGATGAAATCCAGCACAGCTCGCTGAGTAGAAATTGCTTCCTTGTGGAGCACCGAACCAGCAGTGCCAGCAGAGAATTTCTGTGCTCACCACTGAGTGTAGAAACTCTATTTGCTGTCCATAGTTAATGATGATCTGTGGTGGCTGTGTGTGCTGGGCTGAAGGGAAATGATGTTTTTGCAGGTTGCACTGGTAAGGAGAGAGTAGAGAACCTGTGCAGAGAAGGTACAGTGTGAGACACTGATCTCAAGGGGACCTGTAGCACTTAGCAAAGGCCTGTAGCCATTGCCTCCCAGCCTGTGTGGGCAGCAAGTTCTGTCTGTCAAGGAGGTGCTGAAAATAATAATGCTGGGATTTGGCTTTGACACCAAGGCCTGTGTTCCAGGAACTGATAAGGTTAACCAAGGGTCTGCCTGCAGTATAGGCAGTGGCTGTGTCCACAATGTGAAGTCATTCACTGGCGCATGGAGTGTTTTATGTTCTGATGGAGGAAAAGGCTGAGTGCTGTTTTCTCAGGAATTCCCAGGAGTTCTGTCAGTATTTGTTCAAATAACAAGATTGTCAGTTTACCTCCACTTACTTTCAGTAAGAACATACCTGCCTAGAATTTATGTATATTCTGTTTTTCTTGATAGTATTTTTAAGTCAATGATAGCTTCATCTATGAGTGCACAATGATACTGGTGTATGTTTACTTTATATTGCAGTGAAATATGTTGTCTGCATGTTTCCTGCTGCTCTGGAATACTGTATTAGAAAAGACCTGAGAGACCCCTAGATATTTCACAGAGGAAGCTCATGAGGTCAAGGCATGCAGACAAACAAGGTTTATTAGACAGTGAAGAGCCATCCTTTTCCAAGAATGTCTTTAGCTCCTGTCAGTGCTAAACATAAACCTCTCCCACTCATGGAAACTTGTGGCAGTACAACTGCTGAAGGGTAGCTGAAAGCCACATAGCTTCAGTCACAGCTGACCGGAGCTGCTCTTAGACTGCAGTTGTGTTGGTAAAACTTTGTGAATTAAAAGGCCTGCAGGGCCAAAATCTGTTAATCCATGGAGCAGGTAGGACATGGAAAGCATCCTCTGCACCACTCTTGACCAAGCTGCACTTAAATTGAGTTTTTTGTTAAAAGATACCCTCTTTCTCTGCTTGCCTTTTGTCCTTGTCATTCAGAGGTGGGTGTGATTTAGATGCCCTGTCTTTTCTTCTGCTTTGCTTCCCTCTTTCCTATCTACAACTCAAATACAAGCTCTGAGCAATTGTTGTAGAATTGGAAGGGTTGCTCTTACCATTCCTTATTAGCGAGGGTGAAGAGGTTTCCAGAACCACTCCATGACTGTGGTCATTATACTGGAATTTGTGAATTAACAGTGCTTATGAAGAGCCTGTTGATAATTAAATTCTGTAGAGCTGTAATTTTTACCACAGCATCTCTGTCTACCTCTTAGATTTGGCAGACCTTTATTTCTTATGGGTCAAGTAGGTCTCTTTTGGCTCTGTTCTTTACTCCATCTCTGAATAATGTTGAAATAAACCAAAGTACTTATTTTTTCATCAGAAAATGTGATTATTGATGGTTTTGGAGTTTAGACACAAGTCTGGTGAGAGAAAATAATTGATAATGAGAAGGGTGTGTTTCCAGGGCATGTAGGTACAGATGTGCTTTGACTGCTCTTCAGTTAACTTGGAAAAAATATTTTGAACAGAGCAGCGTGTTTGCCACTCAAGTAATTTTAAATGTAGATTTTAAATAGTGGAAGTGTTTCTCTGAGAATGTGTTCCCTCTGTTTTTAAAAGCACTATAAGATTTTTTTCTCCATCCCTTTTTCTGCATTAAATGTCTCAACCCAAAAAAGCTCCAAGGGCTTCCTGTGCTGTCAAAGGTTGAACAGCTCTTACCTGGTACTTGAAGGAAGTTCAAGGACAGGATGTGAGACAATAAAAGTCAAGATGATGCCAAAAATTGGATTTTTTTTCTGCTGCTTCAACTCCCAAGGAGATCTTTTGAAAAGTGAAAAGAAATGCATGCTGTGTTGAAGGAGTTGCTTGGTTGTATGACCAGTGAGTGAGTACCTGTTAACTCTGAGCCCAGGTCAGGAGTTGCAGCCCCATCTGTTCCACATGAGGAGCTTGAACAGATCTCCGGCTGTCGCACTTGCTCCTCGATGGTGTTTTTTACTGTTGTCTCCAAAGAAGCAATATTAGTAATCCCTGGTTTTAGAGGCAAACAGGGTGAACACAGCATGATTTAATTGTGCAAAAGTTTACAATGGAAACTTCTAGCAAACCTTAGAAGAACTTTCTGGTTGAAGAGTTTGCCTGTCAATGGGAATTGATGCAGACTGGGTTGTTACAGGCTGAGCAGCCACTGTTGTGAGTGTTTTGTAATCTACAGTAGAGAAAACAATAATGCTAATGAATGAAAAGTGTTACTTCTAGCTTTGTTTTTCAGCTAGGAAGACTGATAGAGGAAAAGGATGGTTGTTTTCCTGGAATATCCTAATATAAGCACTTGGTCCTTGCCTTTCCCTTGTGCCATCATCTGCTGTCTGACCACACTCTGGTATTTCATTCTGCATGTGAGCAATAGTTTGCAGCTGCTGCTGTGATGAAGCCTTGTGCAGGTGGAAAGTTTCAGCTATTCCCCTGAACAAGATAAGGGCTGTCTGGAGGCAGGGGGTGTACAAGGAAAGAGTTCAGTTGAGGAGCAGCAAGAAAAGCATCTGTGAGGTGTGTGAAGTGAATAACACTGCTGAACTCAGTCTACTGCCAAATCTGGGCCGACAGTGGACACTGGCATAAGGGACCACTGGGTTTTCCTGTTTTACCTAGAGATAGGATGTTATGTTAGTCTCTTAAACCTATGGGAGGAATGTTCTTCTCTCTGCTTTTAGATGCAGAAACTGCAGAAATTTGGCTTCTGCAGGTCAATCCCTCGAATCACAAATCAGTCTAAGCAGCTTGATACCATTTTGTGGACTGGATGCTTGGAGAATTAAATCCACCCACGTGCGTTCAGTGGAGTGCGGGGGAAGGACAGGAGGAGCTGCGTTTCTCACCCGGTAGAGGGCTCTGTGTTTTCTCTCTACAGATGGGCTTGGCTTGCTTAATCTATGGAATGTCACAACACTGGAAATTATGTTCATGGATGTGTGTTTCTGTAGCGTGATTAATTGGATCTGGCTGGAGAAGGTCTCTAATGTATCCTATTCTCATACCCTAATCATATTTGTAAATCTACTGTAGTGTTGGAGTTCTGTCAAATTCAAGGTCAGTGTGAAAGAAACTATGTGACTAGAAGCTGCAAAAGGGAGAGTGAGGTGGAAATGGAGTGGCAGAAATGAGATTCAGCAGTGCCTCACACTGGTATTCAGCCCTGGATTGCCTTAGGTATTCTAAATACCAAACTGTGTTAGGATACTCACCAGTGCAGCAAGTGAATTTGATGTTAGTGTAAGGGTAGATTAAGCAGTTTTTTCCACTGCTCTCTTTCACCTTTGCAATATAATTTTTACCCAGTCTTGTGTTTCTTTGACTTCTGTTACTGTGAGGAAAAATATTGATGTTACCAGTATGTTGTAATTACAGTTGGTCTCTCATGTCCATCTATACGGACTGTCCTCACTATAATATTCAGTTAGATAAGGTGTGAATAGTAGTGGAAAGAAAAGGATGGAGGACAGGTGGGTAATGTGAATCAGAAAGGTGATGTTTGTTGGAATGTTCTTAATCCCAGTTGCAATCACTGAAGTATTTTGTTGCTTTTGGAAATCACAGCAGTAAATTACTTGTCTGCTCTTCATCCTCCCACAGTTTGTTCTTGGTTTGGTGTTGATTTTGAGGGGATGTCTTGCTGTTCCTATATATGCACTGTAATGGTAACATACTGTGTATCTGGATGCTTTTCTTATTCTGTGTACTGATAAGAAATTTAATTTGGGAAGAACAAATTGAAGGTGACAATATCAGTTTTACAGAAGGAAAAACAACACCTTGAATATCATTTTAACCCACTTGTTTTCCTGTCAGTCTCTCACATGTCCTTTGTGTACTTCCTAACAGAACTGGACATATCACATTCAGAGACTGTTTTTCTGTACTACCTGTCACAAGGCACTTAATATCAAATTCAGGCAGCCTGTGTGCAGCTGAGCACTTGTATGGTTTGGGCCCCGTTTCTGAGATTAGAAATTTGACTAGTCTTTCATTTTTTTGCTTTGGTCTTGTGTGCTGACTTCTGGAGCTACTGCCTTTTCTCCTGAGTGCTCAGCTCCTCACTTCATCCCCAGTGAGCTGCTCAGAACACATCTGTCTTGTCATCTTTTGAATTCCCACTTCCTCAGTCAAGTTCTACCTTAGCTTCAAAACTTCCTCATCTGATGCAAGTTACTTTTGAGCCTGTCCTATCTATTTTGTTAATTTTTTATTATGCTTCCCCTTTTCCCTGCTTTTTTGCCTTACCCTTTTGTGGGGAGCTCGTGTACATTTCTAATACATCTCTTTTTGTATTCTGTCCATTCCAGCCACTAGGAAAAAAAAATCACACGGAGCTATTAATTCTATGTATTCACACAGTGTAGCCAGTCCTGTTTGATCTTTATGCTGTTGTTTCTTGTTCTTTGAGTTCAGTGATTTTCAGACATTCTGGATAGCTTTGTCTGCCTTTGTCTGCTAGATGATGCTAGCACATTCATGGCACTAGTATGGCTAGTTTTAGTATTGAAATACTAAAACAATTTACAGCTTTTAACCAGCCAAAATGAGGACTTGGCAAGTCTTAATGTAAATAGACATACTAAAACTTCCCTTGAAAAAGAAAGGATTCAGACCAGTTCTGCTTTGAACAACTTCATGTTCTGTGAAGTTGTGTGTTTTTGTTATCATTGTTAGCTTTCCAAGTGCATGAAAACCCATCAGTGTGATTTTCCTTGACTCTGTAAGCACATTTTGTTTGTCTGTGCTGCCGCTGAGAGCTTTTGGCAACCACCAGCAGAAGGAAAGTGTCCATGCTCTGCTTAGTTTTTCTATTTCTATTCAAATTCCTGGCAAAATCTCCAAGAGTATTCCTGTCATCTTCACTCTGCTTCAGCTTGATAAGGCTTGGAGCCACAGGGAAAGGAAAACTGAGAAAAACATATCAGAATTAATGCATGTTTTCCTCAAAGTAAGAATACTCTGTAGAGTGACTTAAAGGTTGCATCTGTAACTTGAACCCGTTCCCTGTGGGTTGGGCACCCTGTCTGGAAAATAACCAGCTGGTCTAACCATGGATCTCTCAGCTTGATGGAGAAATAGGTGAAGGTAGGGTTGGAACCTGTGCCATGCAAAACATCAGCCAAGAGGATAAGCTGCTGCCTGTGGAATGCTGGCTGGTCATTTCCCTGTGTTCCACATTGACCTCTGGCTGGAATGCTGTGTCTCTTAGATTAAAAAATCTATCTGATAAATGCATACTAGGACTTACAGAATTGATGCCTTTTTTTTTTGTTTGTTTTATCTGCGATGGGCATTTTATTATTTGAAGTACAAGAAGTAATTGCCCTTCAAGTAAAGGTTATCAGTTTAACTTCTTTTGGCTTTGCAAATTGAAATAGATTGCAGCAAGATCTCTGTAAAATCTGTGAATACTGCTAAGCCATTTATAGGGATGAAAGCTGAACTGCAGCATTCCTTTCTTTTATTCTAGTGACTTGTTCTTTTGAAACTGCATCCTTGATAATATGGTCTGCAAAGGGTGTTACTCTTTTAGGCATGAGCATCTGTAAGTCAGATCAAGAGCTCATGGAGAATCCTGTAACTTGTATTGCAGTCTCTCTGCTATTGGATGCAATTCAAGGGTATAGTATGTTGGCTCAGTTGATATTTTGGTGTAGTCTTCCTGACTGAGAGAAAAAAAATACCTTTATGTGGTTCCCACTGGACTTCCTTTGCACAGTCCCTGTGTCCAGTTGCGTTTTTCTCGGCTTAGTGTTTGCCTTAATTTATCCACAGTAGGACCAAAGGAAGAACTCTGTCAGCTCAGAGGTGCTGAGGTTGTGCATATGAGCTGGAGCAGAAGTAGCTTCCAGAGAGAAGGAAAGGATTCCTCTCTTCCAGTTTATAGTGAATACATATTAAATCATCTGAGCTTCTGAATTACCAGTCATTTGATGTGTGTCTCATGCAGTCCAATTTTTGAATGTTTAATTTACTTTTTCAAGAGAAAGGTCTTTGCTTAAAAATTGTGTTACAGTAATTTTCATATAGTTGAGCTAAAAATGATCTGCACACTGAGATAAATGAGCACCATGGTGTTCCTCTCGATAATATACAGTTGTTCTTAAGGTGCTTTTTTCTTTTTTAACATTAAAGGTTAAATTGTTCCCCTTCTCTAATTGCAAATCCAGCTCATCAGGAAGGGGAAACTGTAGTATGAGGTGTAGGTTAATGTTGTTGTAAAATACTAAAGGAAATTTGGTTGATAGCTTAAATTTTCTCAAATTTACTGCCTAAACTATGGTCAAGGAATAAACACATATAGAGGCAGTTCCATATACACATTGCAATTTGTGATCAAGTTGCTATTTCACAGCTGAGTTACAGCACTGCTTTGCCCTTAGAGCACCTTGCATGCCTCATTCTCCACTGATAACCTGCTGTGGCCCCCTGGCAGAGCTTATTAACTTGTATCCTGTACAGTGCTCTAGAGAAATGTATTTTAAACTGCTGACTGGGCCCCTGGCCTGTCTTTGTATTGCTGTATTTGGTTCTTGGCCAGAAAAAAGGCTGGTGTCTTTTTGGCTTTCAATTTAAGATCAGAGTGATGCAGCTGGATGTGTTTTCTCCCAAAGTGCTGTCAGGGTACAAGCTGGAGGCTCAGGTGTGCCCATCCTGTACAATTATGTGTCTTTCAGAGCACATAGCAGGTCAGGCATGGAGCTTGAAAAAAGAAAATCTGTTGACCCATGTTCGGGTAAGTGATTCTGCTGCTTGAGGAGCAAGCTGTTGTGCAGTCTAGAGTTATTGAGGTTTTTTTGCTTGAACAATGTGAGATTTAGGAATGCAGAAAGAGAGTGGAAGTGCAGACAGAGATCATGTGATCCCAAGTGCAAGGCAAGAAGCATTTTTAGAAGGCAGGTAAACAGTCCAGTGTTCAGTGTTCCACCTAAACTGCGCTCTTCTGAGAAAGGCAACAACAGCAAGAGGCATGAAACCTACTTGGTGAAGATTTGCACTTCAAAAGGATTGGCAAGGCTTTTAATTCCCTCTACCAGGGATGGCCAGGAAGGGCATTTCATCAGAACACAGCATCCTGTCTTCAATGATTAAAAGAAATCTGTGTGTCAGAAGGAAACAGGCAGCTGCTTTGACAGAACAGGAAAAAGCTCAGTAATAAAAGACTGTTCTGAAAATGCCAGTCTGAAATTGCACCATGGAAGCATTTTCTCTCTTCACAGTCAAAATTTTTCTTCCTCTTGGGCTGTTTAATAGTTTTATTCCTATTTTCTTGTTTCTTCTTGGGGACTTCACAGGAGTTAACACTATTGGCTAATAATAATCAAGTTCTTTGGTTGTGCTAACAGGTGGAGCTCCGACTGGCTGTCTTTCCTGGATTCCCTTTGCTGTTAGTCTGAAACAGTATGATCCAGTTTGCTGACTTCAGGCTGGGGAGAAGAGTTAAACTACTTCTGAAAACAATCCTATTGACCAGTAGATAAATGCCTTTAGTAGTTTTACTGCATGACTGGAGTATATAAACTCCTAATGTCCATGATTATGGGAATACTGTAGTTTTAAGTTGCAAAGAGATTAGCAACTTCTGAATGTAATTCAGTGGAGTTGAAAGAAGAGATACCTTTTTAATTTCCATGATAATTGCACTGAGCTGCTGAAACTGATTAAAAAGGGCTTTGCTTATCTACCCTGAAGCCTAAAAGGCAGTGAGGGTAGGACAAGGATGTAACTTGACCATAAAATACAAAAGATTAGGTGATTTGTGAATCTTCACTCAAGCTGAAACGGAGAGATGGCAGTCTCTGTGGTTCTTCCTGCTTGGTGAACAAGATCACATGAATATATGGTTGTTGTTGGGAACAAACCACATCAATTTTAAAAACAAACAAAACTCAACATTCTTTTCATATGAGAAGACAGTAAGAGCTGTAATTAAATTGGCTGATCTCTGTCTGTGTAAAAATCTTAAAAATGTCAGAGAAGCTGATGAAGGAAGAGGCAGTAATTCTCACCTGCTGTACGTGATGCTAAAACTTTGGGCTGGTGCTTGACTTCCTCAATTTTTGCATTTTAAAGAATTTAACTCAAGGAAGTCTGTGTGTTCTCAAGACACAGCTGAGCTGCTTACTATCACCCAAATATTTTTATGTGGTAACTGAACATCGGATGTCTAGACTGGAATGTTTTTGTTGAGGATTGAGTTCCTCAGCCCTGCCTGTGGTCCTCCCTCTCAGTCAAGGGTCTTGCCACTGGTAAATGCTTTGGTGATTCATCTTAATCTGCCTGGAGCTGGAAGTTAATGACCCACAAAAGAAGTAACTTGTAAAGCTGATAGGAACTTGCTGCTTTCAGGCAAGGAAGGCTGCTGTGCTTCTCAGCAGTTTAGTATTTGCCTCCAAAAGGTGACCCTGATGGTCATCTGAATCTGTAGTACTCATTCAAGAACTGAGTGTTAAGCATCTGCTGCCTTGTTTGTTCTCAAGACTGCAGTGGTTACAGTTTAGTGAAGGGAAAGCAGCTACAGTTGTGGAACCAGAGAAGATGTGACTGAGCCTGAGTTTGACCTGTGCCCATCAGCGTGCAGCTTTTAGCTCCTCCTAAATGCTCCTTGGGTGACTGAGTTGTTTAGCTTAAAAGGGGCATGAGCTCCAGAGATCCCCCTTCTATCTCATCCTTAGCTGGCTTTATCACTTATTACTTAGGTTCTCTGTCTTCCAAATGGGAAATGTGTAACA
Organism: Hylia prasina; assembly: GCA_013397195.1. Lineage (NCBI taxonomy): Eukaryota > Metazoa > Chordata > Aves > Passeriformes > Sylviidae > Hylia > Hylia prasina. The sequence goes on along the minus strand of VYXD01013277.1, from coordinate 112,992 downwards.
CTTTGTCCTCACGCTTGCTTGATTTACCTGGTTAGATGGACAGTTTTTGAAGCAGAATTTTTTCTACCAAATATTTTTTGCAGGACTCCAATTCTGTGCAACTCTGAGCTCCTCTGTCCCGCGTGAGTTGGACCAATGCCTCATGAATACCAATGAGTCTCTGCTGGTCTTCAGCATGGTGCTGAAATTTTATCTTTATATTTAACCAGATGACAAAATGGTAAACAAATGTTTACAAATCTCTGAGGTTCTTCTGTCTTTCGCTGTCTCTTAGATTGAAAGAGACTTTGTTACCTTGTTAAATGAATCATTTATACCCTGCTTCTCCCTCTTCTTCAGAGGTAATGAGTTATATCTCAGATTCAAGATCATTGAAGCACTGCTGCTCTTGCCCCTGTAAAAGAAAGGATTAAGAGCTTGCTTCTCTTAACCCCTTTTTATTTGAATTTTAATTTATTAGCTCACTTCCGTCAACTCTGGTGCATTTCTAATAAGAAGATGGCAGTTTCCCTTAGAGTTGTGCCAATTCCGCTTGCTCTGATGGAAGCATTTGTGGCACCAAGCATGAGTGCTTGCTTAAGGAGAGGGGAAGTAAATGCAAGTAAACAGCACAGCGGGCCTGCTCTTTGAAACTCCCTGTGAGGGCTCAACGATTTGCAATTAATGTCTCTACGTTTGTTTATAATCAGTTTTGAAAGAGCATTAAGACCCTGTAAGCTACTGAATCCTGAAAGACAGGAAATCAGGTTTGGAAATCTGAGAATTAATTTCTGTAGTTATTTATTGTTTTCTTCTCAGACCACTGCCTGCATCAGAATTTGTGCAATAAAATTTTTCTACTATGTATTTACTGATATTTTATTAAGGCTATATAAAATAATTTTCTTTAACGAAATGGCAGTGTTTGCTTATAAGTATGCTGTGCAATTTCATGGTGTCAAAACATTGGTCCCTCAACTTGTGGTGACTCTTCATGTAAGGTCTGCTGTCAGCTGCGATGCAAAATCCTTTAATATAATTTGTGATACGCCTTTTCAGGTTACAGCAGTTAAAACTTGGAATTGATTTCTCAGTTAGAAGTTACTTTGTTTGAGAATATCCTGTGTGATATAGTTGCAGGCATAGGCACTCACTTGGATCGTTTGCATCAGTCTTTGTAGGTGCCCCAATATTCTGAATGGTAATAAGGGATATTGTTTTTATACTTGTTCTGCCAATCCAAAGGTGCCTTTATAAGGCTCACAGGCATCATCTGTAGGCAGTATAGAAAGTAAAGTGCGGGTATGGAAAAAGTAATGGAAAAATAAATGGATGCCTTGGACTTTGCTAAACATCATCTTGTTGACAAATGACAATTTATGTAATTCATAAAGACAGTTTTTCATTCCAGTTGTGTCTTCTACTGAGGATTTGCTGCCTTTTTCAATTTTGTCTTGTTAGTATATAGCATATCCACCTAAGAGTCTACATTCAAAATCTTTAGGACTAAGTATGAAACTGAAGTGAAGTAGGACAGACTCTTGAAATGCCCTCTAAGGCTAACAGTAAGAAATGATCTTTTTTCAAAGTGGTGTTCTCCACCAGGTGTGCAATCATGTTGGAATTAATTTAACTGGATGATGTTTTTTTAGTTTGCTGATAAGCATTCAGAACAGTTGAAGATCGTATCTTCTCCCAACAAAAATAGATTGCTTCCCATTTTTCTCATTATCCTTTATCTTATCTCATTATCCTTCTCTAAAACTTAAACTTTGGCTAACTTTTTTTTTCTCTAATAGCTCATACTCATGATCAGTTCCCTCCTTATGAGTAAATTCTCTTCCATGCGCTTTAGCCTCCACCAATATCCAGTTTTCCTGAATGTGTTACGGAGTATAGCCCCTAACAAAATGGGCTGAGTCTCAGCTGTCCTTCACCCTTCCCCAGTCCTGAATTCCAGTCACTGCCATCATAGTTATTTTTCTCTGCATTAACTCAAAGTAAACACTGTTCCTCACTGAGCTGCAAGAGATTAGATAGTGTCCTTGGAAGCAGGAAGGAGGATAAAAGGCCATCTGCAGCAGTCTCCAAAGTGAGATGCATGCAAAATAATCCATCAAATTGGGAGGAATACTAAGAAAATATTTTTTATGACGTCAACAAAAATCTTCTAAACCAGTTTTTCATCTTTATCTTGTTCCTAATTCTATTTTTATGTATGCTTTACAATATATAGCATATTATTACAGTACTTCATATATAATTTATGAGTAAATATCCTTATAGTTTGCTCAAAATATTTTTTACTGATGGAGTGTGCAATCAAAAAAGTGATCTGGAACTTCAGATTTCCTCTTTTCCAAAGACAACTTCCAGTCCCTTGCCCATGTCAGGATCTTTTTTTTTAAAAGTTTTTTAATCCTTATTTTTTTTAATATAGAGCATTATGATTTTTTTTTATTTGAGGGTTAAATCAGACTCTGGGTTTGTTTATAAATTTGAAAGGCAGTGTTTTGTGCTCTTGAGAAGACTTTCATGGATTTTAATAAAGCAGCTTGATCTTCTGCTGACTGCTTTTGTCAAAAATCTGAATGTTTCTTCTTCCTTCCACTGGAATCTTTTGTCTGGCTTTCCTTGACCCTGAAATAAACTCTTTATACACACTGATTACACTGTTGTGAAATTGAGATTTCTCTGGCATCCTTAACCTGTCTCGTGTTTCTGTGCATCCTTTTGGATGTGCATCATATAAAAAGGATTGCTGTGACTCTTACATGATGAACTAGTTGAAAGGTAGTCCTTGGAGCACAGAGAAAAGGATGCCACTACCTTTGTAGTGCTATTCTTCATCTTCTGCTCAAGGAGAATTGATACTGTTCCAGTTTGGGATTGCAGTGATAACAAGTGATTGCTTTTGTGCCTGCTTCCCATTAAAAGCTCTTCTCTTCTTAACGCGGCAGGTTGCAGCTGAGCAAGGTTATGTGGTTTGAGGTTTTGCTTTTGTTTTTATTCTCTGTTACCTTGCTTTGTCACAGCTCTAAGGCAAAACATCCCTGCATGTTCAAATGGAACCAGAACAAATTGCTTCATTCCTCAGGTTGTTGTGAGTGAGGCAAAGTTATTTTGGAAATATTTAGGGAAGTTGGAGCTCTTTGTTAAAAGAAAAGCTAGCAAAACTGATAGGATCTTGGACTGTGTAAATAAGGATAGATACTTATCTGTGTGGGAAGGTAATTTTTTGATGGAAACTTGCTCTGCAAAGAAGTTTGTTTAATATAGGAATAGAGGAGTGCTCAGAATACTATTTCTTAGATTTTTCAAAAATGTATACATTCAAAAATTTATTCAGGATACAAGGCAGAGTAAAATGTCTTCAGACATAGGACTCTAGAAGTTACTGCAGCGATGAACATGAAATACCTAAATGGAGTTTTCTGACTTGTTTTTAAGAAGAGTGAAAAACTGATACTAAAAAATCAGAAAATCAGCATTGTTAAGATAGATTTGCAACTTTATTTCTTCTATACATAAGCATTTGACACAATCTGCATATACCCTTTCTTCTCAGAAGTGCAATATATTGTTTTCTGCAAATGAGTTTGCTGCCTTGTGTGCTGTATCAGTGTATGCTTGCACTAAGTTGTTTTTTCATGTATAATGTTAAAATATGCTGGCACTATTGGCAGCTAAATTAATTCATTAAAAAGGAACTAGTAATTGTGTCAGTAATGTTCTTCTCTGATGGCAATAATTGACAGTGTTACAGTGAGTCCTTATGAAAGTATATATAAATGTAAATAAATTGCATGGGTAGGTGTATGATATGTTCCTAGTTGGAAATAACTTGGTGACAAACCACGAAGGAGACTCTGAGTTCAGATTTTAAATTACCATCCTCAGAGAAAACCTGAAAGGCTGGGATATTGTTATTTTCTTTTTGATGCCACTGTCTGAAAATGTGGAACCTTTCATCTGCCTTTCTGTGCTGCAAAATATGATATTTAGAGTGGCACTATTCATTAGTTAATTCTGCTAAAATAAAAGTAAAATGCAGCTCAGGAAACTGGTGCAGATAATTCTTGTATTCTTTTGAAGACTTTGGAATTAGTGTCCGCAATGGTTTTGTTAAAAGAAAAAAAGTATTTGCAGAATATTAGAAAATGTTCCAGTAATACAATTCAATAAATAGGAGAGAGGAAAAGAGAGAGTCTTCCCAAGCATGGGTACTGACACTAGACAAGGTATTAATCTACCTAATTTTAGGCATTTAGAGAGCAAACATGGACCCTTGAGGCAGAGGAAAACTGTAAGCGGAGCATCTTTCTCTCTGCTGCCATTGAAGGCAGCCCTGCAGACCAGTATCCCCAATATTCAGGTCTGATTTTAAGTGTCCTATGTTCAGTGGAAGTTCTTTCTATCTGTCATGTGCACCATAGGAATGCCAATTTCATTCTGTGACTCTGGAACACCAATTAAACTGGCACAAGGTAAAGCTAAGCTCACATATGGTCTGGTGTAGAACAGTCCAATTCAGGAGAGATGCTGAGTTGTCCTACAAAAATAACAGGGTTTGGTTTTCTTCAAGACGACTATTCATTAATAAAATTTCTTGTTTGTGAAACCAAACTCTATCACTTAGGATATTTTTTGTGCTAGTCATTATTATTTGGCTGTGTTTTATATTTTGATTCACTAAAACCACGAATAGCAAGCAGATTGCAAATATCTTGGCTCAGATTCTGTACACTGTTTCAAGTATGAAGGGAGAATTCCTCATGTCTACTTTTTTGTCCTGACCCCTGAAAATGCTTTAAAGTGTGAAGAATCAAGCATGTCACTGGTTTGGGTTTTTTAGTGGTCGTTGCTTAAAGGAATTCAAGTTGGATTAATCTCGCTTCCAGCTTTGAAATCAGCAAGTTCACTCTAATCAGTCTCTCCAAGGGTGGGTGGGTGTGTGCCTCACAGCATACCTTGTAAGGGGTGTGCTTGGAGCAAGAGAAAACCAGTGTGAGGATCAAGAATTTGTCATAGGAATCAACCTGCAATCTTTTACTCTTTCTTTTTCAGCCTGCGTGTGTTGAAGACTGGGAAAACAGGACTAGGGCATCAAGAGATGTTCAGTGCCAAGTCAGACATAAAATAACCTGTTAAAATAAAACACACAGCTGGGACTTTCACTTGATGTCCATGTGTCAGTCCATGTGTAAGGCACTGGTGCAAGTGTTTGCTACAGTCCCAGCAAGAAAGGCATTCAGGCTCTGTGGGGTATTGATTAAAATATCAGTTATTGGAACTAACAAGAAGGCAAGGGAGAATGGATAATCATACAGGCCTCCAGAGGGGTGTGCTTTCTGGTGCCTTTCAATTACTGTGACACTGGCTCACTGGCTTCCAGCATAAACATAGTGAAAAAACACAGTCTAAAACTGGCAATCTGTTGATTAAAATGTACATGAGAAAGCCTGAAACAAGAGATAGAGCATTTGTGAACCAGAATGATGATGCAGGAACAAATTTTCCAAAGAAAGGTGTTGTTAACAATTCTGTTTATTAAACAGCCCTCAGTGGTGGGAGGGAAGTTGTTTTAATTTTTCATACTTGGTTGTCAATTTTATGTTTGTGGCTTTAAAAACGTGTTTTTGAAAAGTAGATACAAAATAGGGAATGAGTATACAGTAAAAGCATCTGCATTTCAGAATATGCATTTCAGATACAGTGCAGAACTAGAAGAGATAGCCATATCATCATCCTTTGAAGCAGGGTAAATTTAACCTCCATGGCTAGCATATTCCAGTCTTCTTATCCTCAGTTTTTCATAATACCCTCACCTAAAGGGTTTTTTAAAAGGAATTAAAGCTGTGAGTAATCTTTTTATGTATGTGTGAAATGAAGGAACACTTTGTCACTGTTTTCATTACTGTAATACCCAAAATTTACTGTTTTCTACCACCACCTTCATAAAACTAAACAAGTCTGTCTTTCCAGTTTTCCCCTAATGAAACGTGTGTTAAGCTGTGTCATTTTGTTCATTTGGAATTTTAACAGTTGGTCCTTATCTTCAAGTATGGAATCTGAAGCTGCATCTGGTTTATCAGGAGCAGATATTCATAGGGAAAAATAAAGCAGGGTAACATACTGTGGAGAGTAACAGTCATAGTCATGCATGACATAGCTATTAATATACATAGCAGCCAGATTTTCTCTTATTTTCCTTGCAGCACAACAAGTTTGGTTCTTGGCTTTGTCCTCTGTCAAAACCTGAGGTTTTTTGCAGTGTGCTGCCAAAACAATTGCCCCCTTCTGGTCACCCCCCTTCCTTTTCCCTTTTTTTCCCTCTCTTTTCTTTCTCTTCTTGTGGTGTTTGTGGGGGGTTGTTTGTTTGTTTGTTTGTTTTCCCCCTAATCCAAGTGCTGTATTTTCTGCCAATCTCTACTGAATTTCTTTATACATATTCCAAGGATTTCTGCATTTGTAATAGCAGTCCTGTCTCCTAAAGCCTTACCCTTTAAAGTGTGGGCTAAATTCACAAAACTTAGTTATCTGACACTCTTTATAAAATACAAACTGTGATCAGGGCCTCACTTCATTCCCACCTGACACCAAATTATTGATGCCTACTCAGAATATTGAGAATATTTTTCAGTTGTGCATCATCCTTATTTTCAATTCACCTGTAACCTTTCTACCTGTTGAGGATGTTTTTCAGGACAGTCCAGCATCAGATTGCATCACATCTAATACCTGTTCTTCAGCATTTGTAATTATGAGATCTCCAGGAAGACAAAGCCTGGATATTCAGAGTGATGCCAGGATGGAAGACAAGAGGGTCTAAACTGATACATGACCTTTTCACTTTGAGAGAGACTTCCCAGAGATGATGTACAGTCTCCACCCTTGGGAGGTTTCAAGACATCAGTAGATAAAGTCTTGAGCAGTCAGGTCTGATTGCCCTCATTTGTGCAAGAGGCTGGACTGGAGACATGCTAAGGTCCATCTATGTTTCTGTTCTTTCCCAGGTCTGATCTTTTTACTCTCTCTGTTTGCCCTTCTGAGATTTTGACAGTTTCTCATATCTCAGAGCCTGCTTTCAACAGTTCCCTGTTTTCTCTGGGGGAGTCATCATCAGCTCTTGCTGATGGTGTGTCAGAGATGTGTAACTTGCTTTAGCATCTCTACAAAGCCTTAGGTTCCACCTGATTTCCTTCTTTTCTCTGTTACAGCATATCAGTTCCCACATGTGGTGTTGTCTAGGGGCAGTTTGCTGGTGACAGCAACACTTGTGAGCAATGACAGTGACCCTTTAAGTGCCACCTTCTGGACTGTGCTTCTGCACCTGGGGGTGGTAAGCAGAGCCATGCAGCTACAAAAGGAACCTCCTCACACTGCTCTGTGCCTTCATCAAGCCTGTGCTCATGTCTTTCTCCCACCCTCCAGCTACCTTCCCCATGAGATGTAACATCTGGGTGCTCCTTCTCAAAGGAAATGATTGAACCTAGTCTGTGCTGCACCAGGGATGTCATACACTACCTGGCACAGCAGCACAGCTCACTTGGGGCACTGTCTGTCTGTGAATGCTGCATAGTTTTAACTTTCAGAGGTGAACTGAAGTGATCCGAAAAGCTCTTACATGGAAATTTTGGGAGGACCTCAGAAAAAGTAGTCATGCACATTCCCATCAGTAACTGGTCCACATCCATCACTTTCCCTTAGTTCTCCTACCACCTTGGCCTGTTCATTTAACCTTATCTAACTTGCCCCTGGAACTGAAAAAACAGCAGCCGTTCCCTCTCTGCTGGAGGAGAGCAGGCAGTTGCCAGCCCCTCTAGTGCAGAAGCCCTTTTTCCTTCCTGGGGTGCTGCATTTATCCATCTGTTTCCCATCCACTGTGGTGCTCAGGAGTGTGTGACTGGACAGTCCTGCCTTGGCCCCTGACACCACCTCCCAGCACAGCACTTCCAGGGGAAGGCTGCCCTTCCTGCCACGCTCTCCACACTGAAGGGAGCAGGGGCTGGTTAAAAATAAATTTGGGAGCAGATGGTGAGGCAGTTTATTGTTCATCCTAGGGCGATGATGATGATGTGCCAGCTAACTGCTGGTTGTCTATCAGAATTAATCAGGAGCTGTTGTGGCACATGATCACTGAAGCCACTGCTCCCCCTGGGAAAAGGGGAGGAAGAGCAGAGAAACAGGTCTGTAAAATAAATTGTTGGAAAAGCACTCATTTTGAAGATACAAAGAGTTTGTGATGGGGAAAAGACTCTAATAAGAAAAACAGGAAGGTTTTTAGGATTTGGGGGTTTTTATGTACTAATGCTCTTTTATATGTCTGCCGGTATGCTTTGCTTCTGAAAAGCAACTGGGAGAACCTGGTCGCTTTCTTCTTGCATTTAGTTCACTAGAATTGTAGATCATCTGAAATAAAGAGATTTAAGAGGTTTATAGGACCCTTACAAGTCCAATCTCTATTGCTAGTATGAAACATTATCCATGAATGCACCTGTTTTGGATTTGTCATCAGTGTCAGAGGAAAGGACTTGACACTTGCTGTGCTCAAAACACTTCACAAATGTTAAATCTCTACACTCACAAAACAGACAAGGCAAAATCTGACTCAACCCACTGAGCTGAAAGGCAGTATCAGTTCTGATGCTTTAGGAATCGGAAAGGTAGTTTATCCATGTTACCTTCTTTTTCACTGGAGAGGTTAATGAAATGGTTCAAGAATTAGCAGTGATGGATTAAATTAGGAAATAAAACAGGAAGTACATTTTTGGTTATTATTTTATAATGAAAAATAGCAGTCATTTTTGATCCCTTAGTCCACTTAGATAATCTGTCAGTCTATTTTGTTAAGCTACTAACATGTGTTAAACCAAATGTTTTATTTTGTGTATTTAGCTTCTGTTGTCCAGGCTACGTTGTGGCATCTCCTTTCAGAGTCCATCCAAGCTGATGTCCAAAGATACATTTTGCTGGGGTGTAATTTGTGGAAAATTTATGCTTTGTTTTGGAAGGTGATATACTAAGTATTTTTTATCTAAGACTGTCAGGTCTCTACAGTCTATCTTAAATAGCACATTCTCCACAAATATACAGTATAAAATACAAAAACTTGGATGAAATTTGTTATTTCTTTAAATTTTTAATTTGTTTTTCTTTTATACTTTCTGTTAAGAAAGTATTGCTGTTTTAGGTAATACCATAATCTGAGGGCTCTGTCTGTATGTAACAGGAAGTGTTAAGGCAAGGCTGAATTCAACTGCTTCAGCTTTTATTTTTCAGGTGGTCTAATTTGATACGTTAGAAATAAGATAGAATGGCATAAAGAGTGGTGGTGCCTCTGTACTCAAAATTTGCAGGTGTCAGGGAGACTTTCTGTTGCTTTGTCTGGCATTACTGTGAACTTCATCACTCTCTGCCTTCAACCGTTCCAGGAGTGAGATGGCAGATCAATGGTGGGTTATCTGTAGATTGGGAACCCTGTTAAAATATTCCTGATACTAACAAGTCATTTTCTCTTGCTTGGTGTAGAAAATGATGAGAATTAAAATAATTTTTTTTTACTGAGGTATTTCTTGTTGTGCATAGGTCAGACTGAACTGGAAAACTAGTCTTACTGGGTTTGTTTCTGATCAATTCTGTGTGCTGCTGCAGGAAGGTCAGGCTCTTAACCATTTGGCATCTGTAGCACCTGAAATGTCCTTTGTTATTTATTTTTTATTCTAAGTGAAATAATCTCAGGAACCTGTTTATTTCATTGCCCTTGCCCTTCCAAACTGCTGCTTTTGGTATGCATGTTACTTGAGTTGAGAGGATGGTTTAGAGGAAGTTGTGTGCACGTGGGGTGGCTTGCTCTTTAAATCTTTTGAAGTGCTTGGATGCTGGTAAGGTGAGGTTTTGTGCAAACCCTGCAGTGCGGAGGCGCCTGGCTCCATGGGTGAGCATTACTCAGTTTTATCATGAAACCCGTGATGAGAGACTGCAGCACAGAAGGCAAAAATTGCCCTTAGCTGTAGAGAGATTTCTCCTCTAAGAAGAGCAGTAACTGAAAACAGTACCTTCTTTGCAGGCAGGTAGTAGAAGTGAGAGTGCTGGGAATTTGGTCTTTGCATTGTTAGCAGAAATCCTGTGTATTAACACAACCCTGTGGCACCTGTGACTGTTTCACCAGGCCATGCTGTTGTTTTAGTGCCTCTCACCTCTGTAGGCCCATATGGCACCCATTGCACAAGTCAATAGAAAAGGATAGAGAAGGTAAAAAATGCACCTCCTCTATTCTTTCTTTCCCGAGGCAGTGTGGGAGAAAGGTACTCAGACCTCAGTCCAGTCTTCACAAGAGATTCTGCCCAGTATAATGGGCCAACATTTGAGCAGCTTCAGCAATTTCTTCTGTGTGTTTCACCTGGTGTCCTGTTATTCCCTCCTAATTTCTTTTTTCAACATTTTTGTGGTCCTAATCTTTGTTAGTTTCCTTTTATGCTCCAAGTTCCCTCCTGCTATCTTGTGCAATTTTTTCACTTAGAAACTGCCAACTTATTTCTGTCCATGGCAATTCTGGCACCGTGCTGCAGTTTGGAGCTTAGGTTAGTCCTGGGGGGGGGGCCTCTCTTTCCCTTTATCCTCCCTTGCATTTAATGAGAAAATGAGGTCCTCTCTGGCAGCCTCTGGGAAGCACTGCCCAAGCTTTTAGGGCTGCTCCCATTACTCTAATGACTCTGCATGGACCGAGGGAAGAAAGAAGAGTGGTCAAGCACTAAGTGCTGTCTTTGGAGGAGGCTTTTTCCATCACTTCTTTGGACTTCTCTTTGCCCTTCTGCCAGCTCTGGCCTGAGGCGCAGGTTGTGTGCAGGGGGTCCTGCAGGTGGGAGCTGGCTGGGCTGTAATCCTTTCCCAGGCAGGAGAGGTGGCCCTTCATGGAACAGCACTGGACTGGTTTCATGTGGCATGTAGTTTTCACAGGAACAGGGGAGAAAGGTATTTCCTTTGAGAGTAAAGAGGAAAACTTCTGTACAAAGGAGTTTCTAAAAGGCATAACATTAAGGAGAAAAGAGAACAGTGGGTGGCATGACTATCCTGAAGAAAGTCGGAAGGAACAAAAAAGAATTCATGGGTATTTCTGTTTCCTTCATGGCAGGTAAGAAGTGAGGCTTTATGTGCTGAAATGTGAGAAGTACAGAATGGATGAAGAGATTGGTAGAAATACTGTGCAAGGCAGGAGTAAAAGGTGGCACTTGCAGGCAGAGGGTGTGTGCAGAAGTTTCTTAAGGGGATCTGTTACCTTATGTATGGCCGAGAATCCAGGTTAGTTGAATAGAAAATGCTGCTTTGCATCATCCTTCACATTACCAGCAGAAAGTCAGCTGAAAAGCAGCATTCATTCTTATCACATACTGATGTATATTTTTGCAGTCCTAGGGCGCCTTCAAAAGCTGCAAGCTAGGAGCATGATCTCTTCCACCAGTAAATAGCTGGTGAATATTGCCCATAAATTATTTCAGACCTTGAGGAAGGAGAGTATTGTGATGTCTGCTCTGGTAATAGTTTGTCTTTATTCCTATGTAACCAACGTTGGTAAAACTTGCTTTGTTTGTTATGAAGGGCCTCCAAAACCTCTTGGAAAACAAAAAGTGAAAGGTGGACTTAGGAGCAGCTTGTCCTCTTGGTGTTGGCCCATTCCATTATGTGATGCTGTTGAAAATAAGGCTGGAAACAACATGCTGGCTTGGAGCTCCTGCTTGAATTCCTCTTTCTTGCTGTTTCCAGCTTCTGGCATCACAAGCACTGGTATGGAAACACATGCTTCTGATATTGGCCCCATTAGCCTTTTATATACTGCCTTGGGACCATGGTTTAAGGATTTTGTTCTTGCTCTTTGTTCTTAAATAGATTTCTGGTGTGTATGTGGGCAGATTTGCATGAAATGCAAAGTCGCAGCATCCACTGTGTGTTCCCTTGGGTGCCCTTCTTTTTAACTGGAGTTTATTATAATGAGGAGAAAATGACATTTTACTTTTTTTTTTTTATTAATCTGTATTGTTCTCTGTTGGTGGCCCTGGGTGCTGCTGCGGAGATTTTTCTTGCTACACATTAACTCTGATTCCCGATGCTCTGAGGAGAATTTGAAAGTAAAGGATTTAAGTTGCCATTTCTGAGCGGTGGAATTTGAAGCCCCTTTGGACTATAAGTAGCATAGTAGGTGTGCCAGAGCTCTGGATCTCCCTCCTCAGGGAATGTGTTGTATGATACTGAAGGGATTAGGTAGTGGCAGAGAACATGGAAGGAAAGATCTCTCTGAGAAAATCAGAAGTGCTGGTGTAGTTTAACAAGTGGACCTCAGGCACGGGGAAAGTATTTAACATTTGCCATTGCCAGGGCAATCTAGAAGAAGCCTCTGAAACCTTCTGTTTCCCTGTTCCCAGACACTTGAGATTCTCCAGGAAGAAAAATGCTGGCCTTATGTATTTGAAGGTGTTGCCAAGGGTGTCATATCTTGGCAATTCCTCTTTTTATTGTTAACAGCAGGGTTCATTTTGTGCTGAGAGGGTCCGGAATGAGTGCTGGACACTATTCTTAGCCATCTGTAATAACATTCTAGCACCACCATTTTTCCAAATTATGCCTAGGATAATGTAACTGTCGAAGTAAAAACTGCTCTGCAGCTTAACAGAGGGACCTTCTGTTTCCAGGACTGCCAGTCCCTCAATTTTTATACATTTACACACTGCTCTCAGGAAGAATAAATAATACATGAACTTATGCATTGGCTAAGTGAAATTTCCTTCTGATTATAGTGAGACAGTGTTTAATGGCAATTATAAAATATGTTTCTGTCATCTTTTGCTATTCCTGCTGTGTGTTGAAAAGTATGCCTTTATCTCTTTTGTTGTTGTTAAGTTACCATCTTGTTTTTATTTTTTAAACAAATTGATCATTTTTCATATGTTAGTGAGTTGCAGTTTTGAAACCTCCTGAACACATTTCTGGCAGAATTACCTCATCTGAATCAGAAATAGTGCTACTGCATGAGTGCCCTTGAATGAGGTGGCTGCTACATCTCTATTACAAGAATAGAAGCTTTGAAAGGAAACTGATTGACATTTACCCCAAATGAAATGTTTACTCTATGTTTAATACCTGGTGGGCAATTCAGTACTCTGAATCTGTATCAAACGTGTTTAATATTAAAATATTTAAGAAGCATTATTAAGGTTCAAAATAGGTACTCAAAAGTCAGAGCTTTATCTTGGTATGCATGTATTATGAAATGGTATTGAATTGTATGGTGAAACACTGGGTTTTCTACTTACTAAATTCATAGAATAAACTATTTTCAATCACTCACTTTCAAAGGCTGATTTGGAGGGTAGGAGTATATATGACTCCTTCCTAAACCTGTAGGCTAGGGAGTTCAGTGCTGTTCCAGGAACCTGGATTTTACTCTCTTGTCTTCACTGTACAGTCCCATTTCATATTGAACAGCAGGTCAGTGAAGACAAGCTGTTGGAAGGTGAACAGTTATTGCTCATGCTCTAATTCACAGAAACCTCTCTTAAAACCTTATGGTCTGATACTGAGAAGGTTCAATCTCATAGCTGTTGTCTCAGTAGGATTTATGCTAGAATATGTACAGACCTGAGAAAAACTGCAGTGATATTTGGGGCACATGAAGTTAAAAGGAGGGGGGGCTTTTTACTTCATGGTGGAGTCTTGATCCCAATTGCAAACAGTAGATTACACAACTTTCTTAATAATTCAGATATTGTGGAAAAATTAATAAAGAGATTAAAATCTTTCTTCAGATAATAGTATTAGTTATATTATTTGTTCCTAGCCTGATTTTTAGCTGAAGTGCCATGCTTGACATTTTCTCACATGCATTCCACATGCTTCCTCACTCATCTGAGGCAGAATTGTGATAGAAAAGGTGTTTTAGCAAATTTCTGTCTAGGATCTTACAACAGGATATGTCCAGCAGTGTATAGTATTGGTTGTTGCTATGCTTCCTGCCCATAGTGGTAATTTTATGTACCTGGTATTAGGCCTTCAGAAAAGGAAGAGGGAGATAGAGAAGATGCTGTAGTTCATGAACCTGTTACTAGGAGGGCTGTCAGTTTTGGGGGCAGGATCTGTATTTAGCACTCTGCATCTGCTGGGGCCTCACGCAGGGCGATTTGGGTGCGGTGCTGTTCAAGGGTGCTTGTGTGCCTGGCTCCAAACCACAGCCACTGCACTGACCTTCTCATGGACCTTTCAGTTCTCTGCTTTCAGGTATCACCACATGTTCTGCATTTGCCCTGTCACTGTCTCTGACCAAAGCTACTCATCTCAATTGCAATATCCTGTACCTTCTTTATAGTTAGAAATTATAAAGCAAATCAGGTAAAGCCTAATGCATTTTGGATTTCAATGGCAAAACTGAATGTTTTGTTACAGAAGTGGATCAGTGAATCTTCCCAAAATGCTGATGTTTTCTACACATGGTACAGTGTTTATTTTCGTGGCGCGAGTTCTGACAAGAGGGTCTGTTCTGGGCTGTCCCAAACAGGACTAAAACAAAAGTTAAACTTTCTGTGTCACATTTCAAGAGAGAGTACGGCAATCAGCCCTGGGCTGTGGAGTGGCCCCAGGAGCTTAAGATCCAGTGGACCATGAAACCTGTCTCAGAAAGATGAGATGTGGCATTACATTTTATGTAACACACTGTGCTCTGTATCTGACTCTTTTATTTCATGCGTAGAATCACAGAATTACTTGCAAGAGAGAATGGTGTATTGCTGTGGTGTTCAGGAGACAGCTTTTATTGCTGGATTGCTCTCGTTTTTTTCCTAAAGCAGCTGCATTTTTGGAACTCCTGTGTGGATAGAAGTGTACTAGGGTCTATGGGTGTCCAGTACAGTGAGAATAGAGGGAAGGGGCCAGAGAAGGCTACCATGAAATTAACAGCAGACTCATCTTTCTGCGTGGCAGGAGTGCATTTCCCACTCACCCTGGATTGTTTTCTCCTTAAGAAGGTGAGAACAGTTTGATGAGGGCTGAGAAGTCTGTTTAAGTTTGAGAGTCACTAAAGGACAACAGCTGCCACCAGTCTAATCTGCATGATGATTAATCCAGTTAACAATCAACTGTTTTACCAATTAGCTCCCTTACCAGATCAGTCCATTAAGGTCATTAAAACTCTCTTTACTTTCATTTAACCCCTCAGCTTGCCACTTCTAGTAGGTTGAGTATCCTTATAGCCTAATGTAGAGTATGTTATGGCAACTGATGATCCAGGTCTGTTGTAGCCATTTGGCCTACTATTTGTGTCTTTAATGATTCAGCAGAGATATGCCTTTAGGTGATGCTGTAAACATTGAAAATAAATGATAAATGAAAGGAACTTAATTATAATTTGTACTGACAGCACTGCCTATTACTTAGGTTGCTAAGTATTTTCACTACATGAGATTGGCTCGTTGGTGGAGGGCAGGCATAGGAATTGTTCTATGTTTTTTGTTCTGTTCAAAATGTTGTCAAACACTGAGTTCTTCCCATTTTATGCATCTATGTTTAAATTGCTTAGGAAAATGTAATTAAAAACAGTTTGGCTGTATTGAAGAATGGGCTGATGAGAAAATGGAAGGGGAGGCCAGAAAAATGTATATTTTTTTGCCTGTGTAATATTGTTCTGAATGACAGGTTGTGCTGTGGAAAGATCTTCTGTCTCTCTGGCTTGAAACAGAAAATTAGTTTGATGACCAGGGCTCAAATCAAGAGGCAGAATTAGTTGATCTAAGAGTGTGAGGCAGAGAGGCACAGGAATGAGGAGAGGCTGAAATTGGAAAAAGAAGTCCAGGAAAAGAATGGACGGAGAAGTCTGAGAAGTGAGTGAAGTCCAGGCTGAAAAAGTAGGACAGATAGACCAAGACTTGCTAGCAACGGAGAATAGGACCATCAGAGAAGTAAAAAGCCCAGAACTGGGGTAGGAAGCAGATGGGAAGAGCTGGATAGGAAACTTCAGGCATGAGGCTAGCAGGTAGAATAGCAGATACCCACAAAGCCCCTCTCTTTCAAGAAGCAAGAGCAGCACCCAAGATGTTTCCTTCTCATCCTCCCTTTGTTACAGGAAGCAGGCTGGCACAGCATCCTGCTCCCCTGCAGCACTAGCAGGTTGTCATCTTGCCTTTGGCGAGTCAAGTGGCAGAGGCCTGGGCGGAACTGAGGGCTCCAGGTCTGCAGATGAACCATATGGCTGCTGGCACAGCATCCCATGGTGGGAGGCATTTGTCTGCCTTCCTGGTGATAGGAACCTAGGAAACTCCTGTCCTTTCCTTGGGGTCTTTATTCTCTCATTTTAACATCAGGTGAAGTACTTGGGGTTAAGGAGTGCTGAACTAAAGCTGCCCGTGCATCCTGTAACTTCTTCTCTGTGACATAATTCCCCCCTCTGCCAAAATGTGCTTTGCTCAATGAGAAAGAGGAGTTATGCTTATAGAATGCACTTTTTGTCTGGCTTGCTGCAGAAAAAGGAAAAATGCAGTGTAACAGTCAGGGGATTACTTGAAGGAAGTGTCTGTACAAGCCACAGGAACATGATCTGATCCTCCAAGCCAGCTAAGTTTGTGTGTTGTTGAACTAGTCATTTTAAGCTTTTCAGAGGCTGTCATTAGCCATTGTACCTAACTCATTGGAGATGCCCAATCCCAGAGCCCGAAAGAAGAATGGTAAGAATACTGCACGTTCTGTTCTGAAAAAGAGGTTTCAGAAAAGCATCTTAAATCAAGTACTGCTCAAATCAGCAGATACTTCTGAAATTGTGCCATCTGTGCCTCAGCTCACTGTAATGGTAATAATGCTACTTCTAAAAGAAGGTTGTGGGAGATTTTGAAAATAAATTAGCTTAATGTTTTGTGATGCAGTCAAGAAGAAAGAACTGGATGAGGGTGAAGGCTGGAGGAATATAAAGGAGCTGAAAGATTATACTATGAAGTACAGTATCATGCACCTACCATCTAATGCAAATGTCTGCTGTAAACATGTAGTTCATCAACTGGAAACTATAAAGGAGAACGAGAGATACAGAGGAAAAGAAAGATCTGGGAACATTGCTAGGTCTTGTGATAATTGAGGCAGCTCTTTCATGGTCTCTTACAATGTGATCTTAAAAGGTCTCAATGGCTATCAGAGAAGCACTAATGCCTTCGAGCTTTTGGGAGAGCTCATCTGGACACTTGTCTGTACTTCCATCTTCACAGCAGAAAAATCAGAGCAAACTGGAGAAAGGGCCAGTGAGGCTGTTAGCAAGGTCAGTGGCCTGTTTTAAAAGGTAAAGAAGAATGTATGGCCCTGAAAAATGAAGACTGAGGGATGAGTAAGACAGCAGTTTGTAAACACACCTGAAGGTTTAACAGCAAGATGGAAACTGGATGAGATGAGGTACAGTTCTTGGCAAAACAGTCATTAGGTTTGAGATGAATGGGAATAAGCTGAGGTTGAAAATGGAATAGTTTCTTAAGAGAGTAGAGAGTCTTGGGCAGCATCCCAAAGGACAGAGTGAAAGACCCCTTGTTGGGCTGGAGGTGAGGCTTGAACCCTTTGATGAGGGTGTAAGCAGGGCTGGGGCTCAGACTCGGGAGTCTGTAGCCAGTTAAATGTGTTAGCTGTAGCAGATGCAGCATGTACACTTGGACATCCTGCCTTCAGTGCGTGTGGGTGGTTGACCTTTTCCTTCTCTCCAGTGAAATCAAGTTGTTAGGAATTATCTCTAAATATTCTGGCCCCATACATGGGAGCTTGAGCTGCCTTAATCTTAGTAAGCCTTGGGCAGCCAGATTACCTGTCTATCTGCCCCACAGAGTCTGGGAGTATATGATGAGATCTCTTTCAGATGGCTGGTTTTTAACATGCAGCCAGAGAGGTCTGTTGAGTGCCTGAGCATGTGTTCAAAGAAGGGGATGTATGTGCTCTCTGTTAGCATTTCCAAGATGCAGAAAAGCCTCATGTCTGTTTGCTCCAGGATATCTGTTAGTCCTGGTTTCTGCAACATTATGAAATTGAAAAACTCTGTTGTGTAAGGGCTGAAGGAAAAAATACATCATTGGAGTGGAAACATTGCCATTCTCAGCCTTTGGATGGCCTCCACTTCATGTTTGTCACATGCAATTCTGAAATATCTGAAAGGAATATGTGTCACTGGTGATGTGATGTGCCATGTCATAAAAGCTTTGGTGACATTTTCTGACCTCTTAAAAACAAATGAAAGAGGTTTGCAACTTGTAAATGCCATTTGCCATGGCAAAGCAGCTTCCCAGTTCTCTAATCACATATGCCTCTTGTGAAATGCTGCATCACCTTGAAAAAAATCAGCATATTAATGGAGGAAGCTTGTCCTTTCACTCATTTCCAAATTTTTTACATAATTCATCTATTAACTTTTTTGGCTTATTAGGAACCCTGAGGGGTGGAAGTTGCAGCAAATCCATGATAGCTTTAGGAGTTCTGTTTCATTAGAGCTGTATTTATTTTCTGATTTTTTGGTACTCTGAATTGGAACCATTCTCCCTATGATCTTAATCTTTTGCAGATACTCATGGGGTTCACAGGTGGAAGTGTGGAAAGTCTGAGCTGTCTCAGGAACATGTAACAGGACTTTTGGGGGCCATGTAAAAAGAGGGGAGTGTTCTTCATTAGCCTGTGCTTGTTCCCATAGTCCATTATGGGAACTGAGATGTGCTAATTACTTTAAATTGATTCAACTTATGCCACACTGATAACCTCAGATGTGGGATAAGGAGACTGGATGTTTGGTTTGGTTTTTGCTGGACTGACAGCTTATATAATGAACAGTTTTGAATCAGTAGGGACAGTTTTTACAGCCTGGAAAAAAGATCAGCAAAGTTTCATGCTTGAATAGGAGAGGAAAGCAGTTTATCTACTTACCTTTTTCTTTGCATAGTGCTGTGGTTGGCTGCTCTGACTTTGCATGTCAATAAGACAAACTTCTTAAAGACAGGATTTATTGCAGGAAATGCATCCATATTACAGGCTGCGTACACAACATGCATTAATTTCTGAGTAACAATGAGCAAAAACTACTTCAGATGGTGCCAGGGTACAAAACTGCATCTCTGCAGACTGGTGAGAGGCAACAGATCTCTCTTCTGTCATAAACAGTGCTTTTTGTGTTTGCTGAGACGAGTGTGAGCAATGTCTAGTCCTCACAACCAGCGCTGAACAAGTTAGGTCTGTTTTTATCACTGTATTACAGGCAGGGAAGGAGATGTGCTGAAAAATGCAGTGACAACACTAGCAAATCTGTGTAAGCAGCAAACCAAGATACCAGAAGCCCTGGTTTGCCAGCCTGTCTCATTACATTGTGCCCAAGTGCCCTGGGCAAACCCTGTTTATTTGACTGTGCTTGTACATAGCATTGGTGACGTAGCAGACTTCAATACTGATTCTAATTCTGATTTTTATACATGAGATTATCATTTCCATGGCAGGACCTGTCCTCAGGCTCCTTATTGGTAAAAAGATCTTGTCATTTCTTCACTGGGGTATTGAGAGGGGTGAGGCTAGATGTGCATGGGTGTCACAGAATGGATAAATAGAAAATATCACCCAGGGACTAGAGATATCAAGAAGACAGTGAACATCACTCTGGATGTCATGTTCTGAGGTGGCAGGGGTATGTTCTCAGTCTGGCACTTGCACGACACAGTCATTACAGTGTGCTGCTCCCTCCTAGCAGGCTAGATGGAAAGGTGCCGCTGTGCCCCTACCGCCCCAAGGGTCCTGCTCACAAATGGAGTGATGAAACCCAAAAGCTGCTGTGCAGGAGTTCAGTGGGGTTTTTGTAGCTGCTTTGCTGTGTAGCCATTTCAGTCTGACCTGTTTTTAGAGATCCTGACAAGGTCTGCAAAACAAACTTATTTTTAACTGCTATTCACATGATTCTTATCTTACCATTCGTAATTTTAAGAAGCTAATATGGGACTTGGGTGGGATAGGTTTTTGCATTGGCTGCTCTGCAGTAATGACTTTTTTGCCTGGTTTGGCCCTGAAACAGAAGGAGAAGCCATCTCTTTTTTGCAGTAGCTGCAAAGTAACAACAGTTAGATTAGCAGTTACTGCAGGCTGGTTGGTGCAGTGTAAAACTACAGTTTTATTGTTAAATCAGCCTATTGGTGTGGCCCGGGAGATACCAGCGCAGGCACCTGAAACAGAATCTCCTTAGAGGATACTGTGTAGCTTTTTATCGCATCCCAGTCATAGCTGACATTTAAAATGTGCCGCAAGGAGGGAGGGAGATTAGGAGATGTCTCAGTAGAGGTATTGCAGCCCATCTGGGCTTTTCAGAGCGAGAAACTGTACCCAGCTGGGTATCACTGGATGGTATCAAAATGCTTGCTTTGTTGTCTGCTTGAATAATAACCAGGTACAGCATGTGTGGGAAGGGATTTTCGGGGCAGAAAATCTCCTTAGCATCCAGCTAAGGGAGCAGCAGGGCTCCGTGAGGAGCAGGGCCTGCTGCTTTCCTTCCAACGCTGAGCGACCCCTCTCGTTTCAGGAACTTTCCGCTGTACCTTCTGTGAGACTGAAGTGGAAGAGGATGAGTCGGCAATGCCCAAAAAGGATGCAAGGACACTGGTGGCGAGATTTAACGAGCAGATTGAGCCCATCTACGCGCTGCTTCGTGAGACGGAAGACGTTAACTTAGCCTATGAAATCCTGGAGCCAGAACCCACAGAGATTCCTGCCCTGAAGCAGAGGTGGGAGCGCGCCTGGTCTTTCCTCGCTGTACTCTTTCCTTGTAGTGTTCCTCTCCTCTGTGAGGCTTTCCCAAACCTTGGGCAGGACTTACTTGTACAGCACCAACTATGCAACCAGCTGACAGATTGCTCCAGGAATTTGTGCTTTACAAGGAGACAGAGGGCTGTAACCTGTTTTTCCTAAACAAGGCAAATGACTGTTCTTCTGGTCAGCTCTCTGCATGTATTTTCTATGAGGTGGGATGCTTGAATTGCCTGCTGCTTGCCATGCTGCAGCTGGTACACACATCAAGCTCTTTGCCCAGTATTTAAAAAATGCAAACTGCAGCTGCTTGTCAAAACTTTGAAGATGCCACCTAGGCTGTCTTCTGTCTTTCAAATACTTACCTTTCATCTGTTCTTTTGCTTCTCCCCAGCTTTTGAAATGAAGCTATCTGCAATCCACACCTTGTATTTCAAATCCTCATATTACAGTATTCTAGGTTGAAGACATTACTTCTAATAAGCAGGTTTTTTTCTTCTGATTTTGCCCAACTTGTTACACACCTCTTCTTTTCAAGAGACAACCATATTGGAATCAAAAACTCCTTAAAATGTTCTTACCCATGGGAAATGACACTTTCTTTCAGAACATTCCTAGCTTTACAAAAACAGATGATGTTTAAATAATGCAAAAAGATGTGGGGAGCTGTCAGTTTTGTCATCTGTGGTGAAATGAGATGCACTTCTCTGTATTTAAAAAAAAAAAATAAATTATACACACAGGGGAAAATAACTACCATGAGAGGAAACATTCCCACAGTGCCTTGGGGTGGTTGGCTTTAGTTAATAGGAGAGCAAGCAGGATACTCTTTTTTTTTTTCTCTCAGGCTAACCTTGAGAAAGAATGTTCCTCATATATTCATGCTAGACAGCTTCTAATTAATATAATAAAAATTCTTTGTCTAGTCATAGTCTTTTTCTAGCCAAGAAGGTAGTTTTTTTTCCTCATCATTCTGATAGAAAAACAGAAGCAATATAAAGAGCAGAAAAGATTTTTCCAAGGTCACTCAACGTGTCTTTGGTGATATGGGGAATCTTTGAAGCCTTTATACCCAAGCTGAATCACTAGACTGCTTTAAAAATCCCTTTTCAATAGTTTAAGTAGTAGAACTGAGCTAACCCCACTAAAAAGAGAGTAATTTTTCAGTCTTTCCTTTTTGTGTACAGGAAATTATCACAGCAGAGGCCTGGTGCAGTCCCATGATTAAATAGCAACGCCCACTTACTTGACTCTTAAATACTTAAAAAACATTGTAAATGATTAATTACTCTGTGCAAGGAATGACAAAATAAATAGGCAGCTTTTTAAATGCTTACTTGAACACAACTTACTTCAGCACATACAGTGATTTAATTATTTATTAACTCTTATTAATTCAAAGCAGTTAATTCCATGAAAGCACTGCTTTAAGGTTTTTTTTTTTAAGTGCCAGACCCTGGGTTATTTATGCTCTCTGTTTTTATGAAGTCTTGAGTGTCTGAAATCATTGACAAAACTGACATTTGGTGATTCTGAAACAAACCGAAAAGGTCACAAAATGCCTGCATCTTCTCCTTGCAGTAACTTGGGCAACTTCATGTGTTTTCAGGAGAATTACAGCTCTGAGTGGCCCCACTGGCATTGCATAACTGTCATTCATCTGCCCTGGGAAACTGGGTAGATCTTCATTTATGTTTTCTTAAGAGGTTGTTAATTTTCTTAATCATGGGAGAGCATGAATTAGCTCCACAGGTTTCAAAATAAACCTGCTTTGCTTAAACTCTGTGGTTTTTGAAAAATTATGGATTTTAATAACCCTTCTATTTCCTTGTGTCAAAATAGCATGAATTCAATTAACAGAAAATCTTCACAGAATTAATTTTCTGTGGCCATGCTGGCAAGAGCCATGGGTTGTCTGTTGTGAAGTTGAAGCTCAGCTCAGCTGAAGAGCAGCACAGTGAAAATGTGTTTTGTTTTATCTCAAATGTGGCGAAAGAAAGAGTTATCCCCATTATCCAAGACCTTTCTTAAAAGTCTGGGCAGGATTGAGAGGAAATTTTCAAGTTGTTTGCCCACTGCACAGTGTGGTTTCTGTGGGCCATACCTCAGCTGTGTCGAGGGCTATTTATGTTGCCTTTAAAGGCAGCTAAACCACTTATTATCATCCCCAATCATGGGATTTCCATCAGGGTGAATAAAACAGACTAAATGTAGCCACTGAGCTGCCACAGTTCCTGCCTGCAGAGTGGCCATGTGAAGTCTAGAGCAAAGTGGGGAAAATGTAGTTTGTGGATCTAAGAGAGAAAGATTTAAGAGATCCCTTCATCTGCTCTGTGGTGACTGTAAGGCAGCTCCCACTCCTGGCCTTTTGTTGGTGCCTGCTCTGTGGTGCCTAATGCTGTACTTAGGAACAGGTTGCTGAACAGTAAGTTTTCTTCTTGCAGAAAGAAGTGTTCCCCTGCTCAGGTAGTCTTGGGATGGTGCTCACACCTGCCAACAGTGTCACTGAAGATAAAAAGACATAAATTGAGGCACATTTGCAAAGCCCACTTGGGCCCAAAATTAGACAGAAAGTGTCTAGATAGATCCAGCTTGGTGTGGGACATTGCAGTAGATCACGTGCAGTAATTAGTGCTGTAGGTGTCTCTTAGAAGTGATACTTTCATTTTTGAAACGTTCCTGACGTCATGGAATAACTGCTTGGGGGCTAAATGCTTCTGTGTAGGAAAAAAGTCAATTTCAGGCACACTTACAGGGGCTTCCGTGCAAAAGTATTATTAGGTAATTCCTGGCACTACTGAGGGTTTAGTGTCACGCTGTAGTCATGGGGAGGGAGAGCTTGGGTGAGAGCTGCATTGTGCATCCTGTGAGGAAAGTGGATTACATAAAATCGTCAGGGAAACGCTAGTTAGAGATTTCTATTGTGTGGGAAGCAGAGTGGTGCTTTTCACAGAACACATGCCTGTCTTGGAGAGCTGAAAGGTACCAACACTTGAAATAACACACTGGGAAGAAGGTCTCTGTGTGGTTCCTTAGGTTACATAAGATCTACATGCGCAGGAGCCTTCTGCCCCAAAATTCAAGGCTGCTGTGGAGCTCTCCTAGCAGAACTGGGTGCAGGATTGCTAAGGACATGAGATGTGCTAACACAGATGGCGAAAAGTATTTTGTTAACAGATCCCAGCCATTCCACTACTGAGAGGCTGAGTAGCTCTCGAGCAACACTGTGGCTGAACGCACCAGTATTTTTTATCTGGGGAAGAGCGATGTTCACCTACCTGTGTAATTTCCCCTCACTGTTGTACACCTAAAAATCCAGCAGAATTAGCTCATCAAACAGTGGTAATGTCCTCATTGAACTAAAAAAACCCTTCATATTAGTCAGGTCTTCTCCAAGTGCAACTTTATTTTAAGCTTCTTGGTTGGAGAAAAGGTCATTGGGTAGACAGCGGCAACTGAATTGTGTTCACTGATGACAGCTGTCAGCTCAGCTGGCATTGTGGAGTATCCCTGATGGATTTACTCTGGACAAGAGGAGGAGTCAAGGCAGGGCTGTTCCTCATGAAAAGCTGTAGTTACCCCTGGCAATCAGATGATTGAAATTGGGTGCGGTCTGCAGTGGATTTGTTTCTCTGGAAAGATGAAATCTCATTCTGAAGTAGAGGAACAGTCACATAGTTTGGCTTTCCCCACTTGATGCCTACGTTGCAGCACAGGCCAGGGTGTATTTTAGGCTCATTGCCATCATCAGTGTGCAGAAAATATTTCACCTGATATCCTCTTTTGGTCAGATCCAAGCAGGAATGTTTTTCTCCATCAGTCTCCGGAGATAGAAGGGGCCCTGGAGGGAAATGTGCTGAGAGCAAAGGAGAGCTAGGCTTTGACTGCCCTACTCTTCACATGGGTCAGCATCTTTATTTCTCCAGCTTTTCCATAGTGAAGACAGTTCTTCTGTCTCCTCCTGCACTCCAGCAGCACACAAAGCCTTTTGTCCAGCCCTAGTCCTCTTCTTTGAAGGTGATCTCTCTTCTTTCTTCTCTGCCTGGACTCCCCAGTCCTCCCAAGACTGCATCTGTGGATAGTACAGATCTCCTTTGTAACACAGGAGAGGTGACTTCTCATGTACATTGTCACTCACAATTCAAGCCAAGGTGTGAATTGTGTTTTTCATGGTGAGTTAACTCCTTCAGGAGTCCTGTGATTAATAACAGTTCACAGCTCTCAGCATGCTGAGTCCCTGGGCCTACTATCTACCTTGGTTAAACTTCAATGCTTTTCTAATGCAGTATTTGGTTGGTGTGTGAAGGCAAAAAAGAGGCTTTTGCAAATCCCAGACTACTGTTTGACTGTGTTTTGCTGCTGTGACTTTTGTTTCAGGGAATTCTGGGATTTTATGCTTGTTTTAACCTAAGTGCATCTGCATCTCTGGTGCTGCCTCTTCTTTTCAGTGCCTGTGGTGGATGTTGCCCTGGCCCTATGTAGGGTTTCTCACTAGAGATCCACAGGTTTCCCAAACCAGCAAGCTGGCACAGAAATTCCTGGCAGCACGTGTTAGAACCAAGAATGAAAGTTCTCAGTGCAGATAACGGGAGATAACTAATCGCAATTTAAGTGGTTTTGTCTAAGGAGGGGCTTGTTCTGAGAGCTCTTGTTTTTCTCTGTTACTTTCATGTAGCAAGGAGCGTGCAGGTGGTGCTGGCTCAGGGGCAGCAGCTGGCCTTGCAGGTGGACACCATCGGGAAGCATGGACTACAAAAGGACCATCATACGAGGACTTGTATACCCAGAATGTTGTCATCAGCATGGAGGACCAGGAGGATCTGAGCCGGCCTGCCGGTGACGGAAAGCCAGCCAGAGAGAGACCCATTTGGCTGCGTGAGAGCACGGTGCAGGGGGCTTATGACCCTGATGAAATCAAAGATGGTAAGAAATTCACAGAGCAGAAATACTGCTCTGCTTATGCAAGGCCTTTACAGTGCTGTCAAGAACGTGTTCTGCTGTGTGTGTGTACAGCTGCTGCTCCCAGAGCTGGAGTGTCTGCTCCCCTCTGCTGTGCAAAACACCTGTGTGTAGGCAGATGTAAAAATTCCTTAGATCCAGGATTGAAATCTAGGTCACTAAAGCTGAGCTGTCCATGAAATTTTGTGGGGGCTTCTAAAATGTTAATTAACTGTTATGTCTTCCACCTTGAGAGCTTATTGCTTCTAGATGAAGATCTTTCAGTTTCATCTAGAAAGCTGTCTCCCTAATAGGTCACTGCTGAAAAATAACATCTATTAATGTTCAGTGACTCTGAAGTCTACTAAATCTACCAGCAGTGTTAATATGCTCCTAGCCTTCTTGCCAATTGTTTCTCAAAACTTTATATATGAAGAATACTCAAAAATAGAGCTTCTGGAAGTACAGTAGGAAGGTCTGTCACCAGCGCAGGTGAGTCCCTTCTGTTTGTTTCTCATTATCTCTGCTTTTATTTTCATTCATCTTAGGTCAGGTTGTCCACAGACCATGGTCAAGGTCTTACAACCATTAGTAGAACCATTCTGCTTTGGTATGTGTGCTGTTTGAGCTTCCATGCCAAAATTGGAAATGGAGACCTTTAATGATTTTTACAAGAATGTATACATATACAATGTATACCTATACATAGATACAATCTTTAGAGTAATTTTAGGATTATGGACTGAAACTGTTGGTGCCCTAGGAAGAAAAGATGGCAAAAGGGAGTTGTGTATGTTACCCTGGAACTCGTGCCATGTTCAGGAGAGGAGTGGAGTATTTAGGTGTAGCAGAAGTGAAGAAAATAGATGTGATATAATGGTCAGAAGATACCTAAAGAACTTACTCACATGTAATGTTTTTCAAGTGTATTATGGATCTCAAAACATTTTTCAAATAGATTAAGCAAAGTGAGATGATTGAACAACCTGCTCCTGCAGTCTGTAGCAGGTGTTGTTACTCACCAGCCATGGAGAGCTCTAACCCCATTTTTCTGCTAGACATTCAATTCACCTGTAGTTTTAAATCAACTCCTTGAGACAACTTTTGATGTATGCGGCATAAATGTTTCTCCAGAAGTCACTGAGGGACATGGAGGTGGAGTATCTCCTTACAGGATGGTGGCATCACTGCTTAACCTCCTCGGCTACTGGAGATCAAGGCAGGAGCTTGTGGAAATAGCCTGAAATTGCTGCTGCAAGATATAAACAGGAAGGACAGAAACTTGGGACTGTTGACAGAAAAGATTCACTGCTTGGATCTGGCAGAAACAGTTCTTGCAAGCAAGAGACAGCCCCTCTGAGCCACAAAGTCAGCCTTTGTGGAGCTATCTCTGGCTGTTGTAGTTTCACTGCTCCTAGTGTGATGAGCTATGATATTTCACAGAGATGCTCTCCTATAGCCTCTTATGCTCCACAGTCACAAGCAGTGAGCTGAGCACACAACTGCCAACAGGATGCCTTTATTCTTCCTTTCTTTCAGGAATTTGGCAGTGCTCTAATATTAGTGGGCATTGCTACAACTTTATTTACATTGAAAACAGAACTCCAGTAAATTAAGTATGGTTCTTTTGGCCTTTACCACAGGAAAGGAGTGATCACAAACTGCCCTGGCTAAATGCAGAACTTATTTCCTTCACATTATTTTTTCATCTCAAGTTGAAAAATGTAACCAGCACATTTCTGACTGGGGAGGGGAAAGACTTGGGAGCTGCCTGCCTGGATGTGGTGCTGAAACCATGAGGGTCTGTGTCTTGGAGGAGTGGGAAAGTGGCTGCCTATATGAAGGCAGAATGCCAACGCCTTGGCTCCAGCAATTGTTCATAGGCAGCATCTTTTGGTGTAAGGCAGAAAGTTTGTCACAGGGAGCCTGTCCTACTTTTTAGGCCTCATTTTTTTTCTCCATATTTAATTTTTTGTTCTGTTGGTTTTCCCTTTTTTTCCCCTTAATTATTTATTTTTTTCCATATTGCCTGTAGTTCTTTTGGTGCTAGGTAGACTCACAGCTCTTTCACCAAACATAGGATTAGGAGAGGTTTTCTGTGGGATGCTACTTTTTGAGCAGAATTTTACCATTTGAATCCATGAACTGCAAACATCCTGCCTACCAGAGCCATATTGAACCCTCACAGCTGTTGTACAGCCAAATTTACTGAAAGAGGAGCACAGGCCAGGTGTGTCAGCTGAGACACTGCAGTCCCCTTCAAATAAGAGGTGCAGGTAGGGAGCCACAGGGACTGTCTGAGCTGTGTTTCAGCTTGGAGAGCAGGCAGTAGTTAGTGCTGTGCTGCCCAGCTGGGCTTCTCTGCTCTGTCAGCTGCATCTGCTCCGTGCCACCACCATCTTCCTGTAAGGAGCTTTTCCCCTTCCTGCCTGGTATAGGAGCACCCCTGAGCTCACCAGGCATGGCTGCTCCAAATGTTATTTTATAACACATGGTTTCCCCATATTCTTTGTCTGCCCAGATCCATTTCTTCTTTGTGTTAATCCTTACAGGCAGAGAGCTCAGCAGGATAGGGCCTGGGCTTGAGGTCTGTATTTTAAGGACTGCTTTGCTTTCTGCTCCACTGTAATGCCTGAGTTGGACACTTCCCTGGGGAAGACTTTTCCAGGTGCTTGCCCATCGTGCATTTGTTGTCTTCATTGCAATGTGCTCCTGGTCGAGGCTTCCATCTGGGAGCCACAGTGACTCTAGGCCTCCCAGCTCCTAGGAAATGTCACTCCTTGCTCTGCCATAATGAGATATAACTGTCTCTGTCTTTCAAGGGAGAGGAGGAGTTGGCTCAGACAAAGGGTGTGGCTTGGCCAACTGAGCTCAACTGAGCTCAGTAATTAATGAAGGTTAAGAAAACTTCCAGGGGCATCACAGAGATCTCTGGGAGGAAATGCTCATTCCCTCGTGTCCCTTTGCAGGGGGCCGGGATCTGGATGCGTTCCAGGAGCGTGAGGAGAGCCGGGCAGCCCTGGATGACAACGAGGAGGTGATGCGTGCCCTGCTCATCCACGAGAAGAAAACACCTTCCGCTTCCACCGTCACTGTCAGCGGTGCCGCTCCCCTCTCCGGCGGCAACGCCAGTGACTCGGAGAGCGAGACCAGCGAGTCGGAGGAGGAGTCCCCTCCCCGCCCTGCCGCCATGGCCACCACAACGTATGGGCTGGAGGAGGAGGAGGAGGATGAAGAGTTCGAGGTGGTGGCAGAAGACCCCACTGTCACAGTGGCTGGGCGTCCACATTCTTACAGCCAAGTGAGCCAGCGCCCCGAGCTGGTGGCCCAGATGACGCCGGAGGAAAAAGAGGTTTACATAGCCATGGGGCAACGCATGTTCGAGGACATGTTTGATTAACTGGTCCCTGCCGTGGCATTTTTTGAAAGGTGTCTTTTTAAGGCAGAGACTCTATAGCAGAACAGAAGACTGGAGTGCATCTTCCCTCCCCTGTATGCAGGCAGGGTCACTGCAGCTCAGCGCTGCTAATCTCAGGCATCCTGCTCCTCATGAGCAGGGGAGCAGCGGAGCTGCATGTGCCAAAACACATAGGGGAGGACGAGTCTCAGAAGTGAGGATGCTTGCAAGGTAAAAATCTGTTTCAGGGTGCCCTGCACAGGCACTGCTTTTACCTTCTCCAAGGCCCTAGCAGCTCTTTTTCCTGATGGCTTTAAGTTGATTTTTGTTGCAGATCCCAGTGAAGTCCTCCTCCCTGCTCTCAGGGCACACAGGGGCTCTGTAGCCTGAGCAGAGTGCTCTGCCGAGGAGGGCGTGTGTAACATCCAGCTGCCTGTGCTCAGCAAGGGGAGGGGAGAGGGAAGCACTTGTCTGCTCAGATGGCAAGCTCAGACAGGGCTTGCAGCTGACCCTCTGCCAGCAGCCACTGGCCACCAGAGTGGCTCTTTCTAAGCAGGCCTGTAGGCAGCAACCTCTTCTTGCTCCTGTTTGCTCCCTACTGGGACTCAGTGCCTCAAGGTCAGGTGTAACTTGAAACAGGCAGAGCGAAGGCCTTGGCAAGCACATGCAGTCAGTCACTTTTTGTCAGTAACAAATGCCCTCCATGGATCTGAGCTGCCAGTGCTCTGAGTTGCTGGGAGATACCTTCATTTTCCCGTATTGCTGCCTGTTGTTTCTGCCTAGCCCTGTCCATGAAGACATGCAGACAGTTCACAGTGGGCAGAGCTGCTGTCAGGCAGTTCCAGAGAAGTAGCATAACTAAGTTTTATTTGCAATCTCACCAGGGCTGTATGATTTTAAGAGGAATGATACAATTTTGAATTCTGCTTGGCACACTCTTTTACCACAGAAAGACATTTATCAGTGCCTATAGAGCAATATAATGTTTTTAATGTTTTTCTCTTTCAATTGAAAATGTTGCTTTTTTAAAATTGTTGTGTTTTCCTACATAGTACTACAATAAAACAAAATTATAAAAGAGTTCTGTGTTCCAGAGAGTAGGGGCAGCATTATGTGCTGTTCCACTTATATGGGCGGTACAAATTTGCTGTTCACCGAGACTGTAAATCTGTTTTATACTAACTGTGCTTTCTATGTTCTGCTAACCTTGTAATGCCTCCTTTGTGGTTTGAGTTTCAGTTTCTCAATACTCTCAATCCCCTCTTTTTTAAATAGTATTTTAAATTTTCTTTTAAGTCATTTTAAAGAGGAATAAATAAATGGAAACTTCTCCCCTTTGTCATCTTTCAGTTTATCTTTTGCCTAGTTGGCAATGTTGTTTGCTTATAATCTTGATTTATTGGATTCAAGAATATAAAAACAGTTTGAGCTCTCCTTTGAGAGGACCATTTGAAATCCCACTGTACGTTGTTTCTCTTTAGCAGAGCTTCCTTGAATGCCTCCTGGAATCTCCTGCACTTCCAGGAGGAATGTTCCATTACATCAGTGCTATGTAAAAAAACAGAGGCTGGTTTTGATCAGCACTTCCATTTCTTTCCTCCTTCCTCAAGGGAAATGTAGGCTGATGGTAGAGGACTTGCAGACATCGTACTGCTGGTTAAAATGGTGTTCTTGTGTGGACAGGCTTCCAAGATCTTGTATCAGGCTTCCAGGCATCAAGTCACAGAGCTGATAAGTCAGATTCAGTGATCAGCTAGCAGAAAAAAACATGCTGTACCCATTCTGTCTAGATTTAATCTAGCTGAATTCAATATTATCACTGGAGAAAAGCAGGTAGATTTACAAGGAGCCATAAGCAGAAACTGAGAACTAATCCTGAATACAGAAAGGTGCTCATGCTCTGAACTGAGTTTTCAGTTTGCAAAGTCAAGCCGTAGGTTTAGTAAAGATGAAGTGAAGAAATACCCGCCATAAAAAATCTATTAAGGAGTGGTTTTCTTAATGAACACATTTAATTATGGTTTGTGCAGCAGTTGCAGTTTCTGTCATTCAGCAAGGCATGTCCTGCACATGGGGAAATCAGAGCAGGGGTTGTGAGGTTTGCCCTCCATCTCTCATCCACCACATGCAGCCCTCGGGCGGATGGGGAAGGCCAAAGGTGGGTGAGCAGATGCCACTGTTGGAAAGGCAGGCCCTTTCCAACAGTTCCTGGTATTAGAAAGGATGGCTGCTCTGCTCTGTTCCAGCCAGTTGGGGCTGTTGAAGGACAGCCATACATAGCTGCTTCCCTGTCATGACAAGCACAGCTTGAATGAACAGAAGATACAGTTGATAGTGCCCTCCTTTCTCTTCTTGCAGCTGAACAGAGCTCTGCACGCATGCCAGCAGGGAAAAACAGCCTCTGCAAGCAAAGCCAGGCACTACCAGAAGGTTGGTGCTAATGCAAGGGATAACTCCATCAATTCTGAGGAAGGCTCAGCCATTTCCCCTGCCTGCTGGACCACAAGTGCTGCATTAACACTAACCCAATAACCCTGTCCAGCCTTCCTGGGTGGATGTTCTGTCTAACCCCATTCAAACCAGTTTCTGCGTCCTCTTCCGGCCTAAAGCGCATTTTATCTGATGAGTGATAGCTGAGAGCTCAAGAAGCATTTGGACAACGCTTGCATTAGAGCTGATTCTTGGGGGTGTCCTGTGCAGGGCCAAGAGTTGGACTTTGATGATGCCTGTGGGTCCCTTCCAACTCAGAGTATTCTATGGTTCTATGGAGGTTCGTGAGGGCAGGGCACTGGAATTCCTTCTGGAAAGAACTGCATTTCTCAGGCTGCTCATGCTCCTCTTCCCAGTGGTGAGGTGCCTCTGTTCCTGCCCCCACTGCAGGTCAAGAAAACTGAGTGGAGCTTTGTGCTCCCTGGCCCAGTGCAGACTAGGCCAGAGCAGATGAGCTAAGCTGTTGATGGAGAGAATGTGCATTGTCAACCCTGAAGAACAGAAACATTACAATCTTTTCTACTGAGCTTCCAAAAATTGGCTTCCTCCATCCAGCTCTTCCTGTGCTGCTGCCTCCTTCAGACTTGGAATAAACAGACTTGCTCTGTGAGAGTCAAGGGATTTGAAGATCCCCTGGAGGAATCCTAGAGGGCAGAAAAATAGCACCACCTCCTTCCTGAGACATCTGAGGAGGTGTGCCTCAGTGATGCCTGCAGTGCCAAGACACGCTGTGAAGTTTAAGAGGGCCTGGCAGGGGAAGCTGCCTGCTGTGCTTGGGTCTCTGTCTCCCACTGAGCCTCCCTAGGAGGAGAGAGAAAATTGTCTCAGGAATCAAATGCAAGACAAAGCCTTCATGGAAGCAGAAAGGTTATGAGCAGGTGGAAGGACATGTTGGCAGCAGGGTGAGCCAGCAGGCTGTCCAGGGATGGGCTGTGGGGGCGAAGCAGCAGCAGCCTTGTTCCTCTGTTGTGTGTCGGCATAAACGAGGGAGGTTTTGGGCCCTGTCCTTCGGAGCAGGGGTATGTCACACAGTACTCCAGGTTATTGCTCTGGGCTGTCCAGGCCTGGAACTGCTTTATCCCACTGTAAGCCCTGGGCTAGGTAACTGTGCCCCAGGCTTGCTCACAGAAGGCTTGGGAATATTGACCTAAGTGTGGGCAGCCAAGGATCTGTAAGCATCACAGTACACTCCAGTTTAAAGTGTATTGACGGTGAGACAAGTCTCCAACAGCAGAGGAGCTGGGGCTGAAGAGTAGCTTCTTCTCCGCTGAGCTGCTTCCAGAATAATGATCAATATTTACAAAGTCCAAGGAGTTCATCACTCATACAGCCTCGAAAGGAGGCGTAGCCAGATGCTTGAATCTGTTTAAGATGTGAATGCACAGACAGTCATGGAAAAGCCACTACTAAAAGGAGTGGCAGCCCAAAGCATGGGGAGCGATGTCTGAGTGCTGGTGCTCTTGGAAGGCTGCCTGCCTGCCTGCTCCCTGCTAGCATGCAGAGAGCAGAGCACTGGCAGCACTGGACTGTTCCGGACTACAGTCCTGTCCCTGTGGCAGAGCTATTTTATCTCTCTTTCAAAGTTATCCAGGGAAATCAAGGCTTTTGCCTGTTCAGGATACCTAAATGAGCTGCCAGAAAGCAGTTTCTTATTTACCAGCATTTAGATTGAGAGAGAGAGAGAATGAACCTAATTTATATTCAAACAAAAATCAGACTTTGGAAGCACCTGGTATCTCATTAAAAAACATTAAGGACAGTGAGTATTAGTGCAACCATCCTGAAGCAGCAGACAGTCTCTGAACAAGATGCTTTAAATATAATAGGTATTTTTGCTTAAAATATGTTTGTGACCTAAATATAATTTAATTTCCATGCCTTTGAACGGTGTGATGCTAATGAAGCAGGCAGGGATGGCAGAGAGGAGGCTGAGACAGCCACATGGGAAGCGGCTCCACTGCAGTGCCTTAGAGCCCCTGCGTGCACTTCGCCCCGGCCGTCACAGCCACCAATGCACCAGCCCTGCCCAGGGCTGGCCAGGCAGCAGGAGGAAACCTTGGGCTGCTCAGCCAGAGAAATGGCAGGGATCCAGCTGGAAAATGAAGGCTGATCAAGTGCTGCTCCATGAGCATTAATGTCTGTACAAAAAAAGGTATATCTGGCACGGAGGAAAAATCGCATCTCATATAGACGTGATTAAAGCCCTGACATGCTGCTTGTGCTTATTTTTCACCTGGAATCTGTATTGCCAGCCTCTGCCATCCCATTACTTGCTGGAAGAAGGAGGGTGAGCAGTGGTAATTTTGCAGTGAGCTAAAATTGTGCGTAGAGCTGAGAAGCCTGGCTCAGTTCCTCCTGGTAAAGAGATCCTCCTAGTCTTAAGCATTTTTTTTCTGCACTCTGACAATGGAAGCCTGCCTGAGCCAATGCCAAATTTGCCAGGATCTGGTAGCACAGTCCATGCTTTTGCTATTTTCTCATGAAATGCATTGTGAGGGGAGAAGTATGTCAGACACCACTAATGTTTGTGACCAGCTGACCTGGATGTGCTCTAGGTTGCAGTGTCTGAACCAGCCCTGGCCCACCCGAGGCAATGATTGCTTGGGTCATTTTGGTTGGATCATCAATACTTGTTCTTTGCAAGGGTGCTGGTTGTTGTTCTCCCAGTCAGTGCTGATGGGCTGTCATAAATTCTGCAATCACGCACAGGTGTCAATTTAAAATTAAGTTTCAAGCCCTTCACAACCACCACCACCATCAAGCAGCTCCAGCTTGTCCCGTGTCCCCTCCTGGGACACGTGGTCTCTCATGCCCAGGTGTACCTTGCAGGTCTTGGCCATGACTGCCTCAGCCTGTGCCACATCCCAGCAGAGAGGTTTAATGAATGTAGGCTTGTGTTTTCTCCAGAAGTGAGCTCTGGCTGGGCTCAGGCCCCTGAAATTCCTGCAATGGGTAGGAAACAGGCATCAGCCCCAGGCTGGTCACGCATTCTTTGCTGCTTGAACTAGATGTGATTTGGTAGGAGTGGGTTTGATTTTTATTTTTTTAACCCTTTTTCTTTTTGTTCCTTGGGAATATTTTGAGTTTCTGAATTTCTCATGTTTCCCTGCTGCTTCTAACAAGAAAAAAATTTTTTTTTTTTTTACGTAAATGAGCCTGTAAAATCTTGGTAGTGACACATATCTGATCTCTCTGCCCTGTCAGCACAATCATTCTTCCATTGCCACAGAGTGCTTTCTTCCAAGAAGATGTAAGCTTTCAACATCTCTCAGGCCTTCTGGTGATGTCAGGAGATGAAAATCATTCCCAATACAACACAGAAGAGTAGAGGGAAGTGGAGTTAGAAGGAAATTGGGCCTTAAGAAAATGGTGCATCATGAGAGAAATTTCACATAATCTCCCAGGTACTGGTTACTGGTTACTTTCCTTCCTTCCTGGCCTGGCCACTTCCTGCTGCCCTTCTCTTGTATTTTGAAAAGGAAAAATTTGAAGAATAATGAATTTTTCCTTTAAACGGAGATAACAAAACAAATGATACTTAAGTCTGCAGCTTAATGGCAAGGAATCATGGGGAAAAGGTAGTTACAGATGACCCTCCGTCCATTTTACTGATAACTTTTCCTCACATCAAGTGCTGTAACTCCATAAAATCACAGAATCTCAGAGGGCCTTACAGGAGAGCAGGAGCTGTGTTGCTGGAGTGTGGGTGGACTCTCCAACCCATCCCAAGGGGACAGAGCAGGGGACTCTCATGCAGCTTTCCAAGGCACTGCATGACTGTAGGATGAAAACAGTGAAAGTGTAGAGGAAAGTGAAGAAGTATCAGGAGAGCAATAAACAGGGCACTTATCTCCTCCTTAATCACAGCCCAGCCTTCAGGAGGTCTGCAGGGAGAACTAATGGATTAAATACAGGTATTAAATGAAATCTTGGAAACATTTCCCTCACCTGGCAGGACTGAGAAGCTGATGCTTATGAGGGAGTGCTCCCAGCACATTTGAGCTGTGAGAGGCAACCAGAGGAGCAGGGGCCATGAATAACCTGGGCTTTTGCTGCTGCCAGGGACATTCTTGACATTTCCTGAATATATCCTCCAGCAATTCCCAGGTGAACTAAACGAGGTGCTCCTTCTCAAATTGCTTTCTTCCCGAGGAGGAGGTCAGTGTTTTATTGTTTCAGTCTCTGTTTTATTTCACTTGCTGCAGTGGTTGACCATCTCCAGATCATGGGGCACGTGAGCAAAGAGCCGCAGCTCTTCCGCAGCCAAAGACTACAGCAGCATCCCAAGAGATGCCTTGTTCACTTACTGATGTCACCTGCCCAAAACCTTGCATGGGTGTCCTCAAAATGCTTCTTTGGGTCTCCAGGTGCCCTTCCGTCAGGAGGAAGGCTCCAGAACGTGTGGCTGAAGATGAGGGGTGATTTCTGTCCCAGTGTGATGGAGGGCTGAGTGCAGATGGGAGCTCACCAAGAGTACAAGCACTGTTCACAACTGGGAAGTGGAGGTGGAACAACATATTGTTAATTATATACCTTAGTGCAGTGGGGTTTAATGCTGGCTGCATTCCCAGGCCATAAGATCTCACCTTGCTTTCAGCAAGGATTCAGTAATCTTTCCTCCTCCTTCCTCTCCTAGGAACTCCTTTGCCTTAATAATAGGAAAAGCAGTGCTTTTTGTAACTCCAGGGGTTTATCCAGAATGTGTTAAACAGAGCAGTGTCAACTGTCCTTCAGGTGACTGTAGCTCAGCGAGGTATGAGGGGTTATCTGCTGTCTCCTTTACTAAGTGGATGGGATGGTTGGAGTCCCTGCCATGACCAGGTGGTTTGTGAGCAAGTGCTCACAGAGAGGGCAGCACTGCCCACAGCTGGAACCAGCACTGTGAACTCCACTCAAAAAATTAACTTCTAGTGCTGGGCAAAGCTAACACATCTGTTGGGAGAAAGCAAATCAACTTTAATAAATGGTATCATAATTCAAATTATTTTTTGAATATAAGGCTAAATTAATGTAATACGCTTCTTAGGGAGAAATCAACATCAATCAGGCTAATCAGACTGTCATCTAAAAGAATCCAACACAAGTAGAAAATCCTGTTTAGCTCAGTGATGATGCCAGTCATTTTATTCAGTCACTTTCAGAGTATAAAGAGAATCCTTCATCTTTGAAGTCAGTGACATTGGTTTCTCCAGTGTCCTCCCTTTCCTGGGACACTTCCTTTTGCTTTTGGAGGGTCACTGGCTGGGACACCAGTGTCCAGGACACAGTCACAGTCCTCACAGTCCTCATGCCAGCACTACCTGAGTAAAAGCTCAGCAGAAATGATGCTTCACCAACACACACCATTCAGCTGCTGAATTCTCATTAGGGGTTGCTTGAGCATTACTGACAGTAGGTATTCCCCTTTACATTTTAGACCAAACTCGCTGCTGGTGCTGTATTGGCAGTGGGAAAAGGGCAGGTCAGTGAGGTGTAGTCAAGCTCAGGGTCAAGGCCAGGTCTGCAAGGAGCTTTGCTGGGTGACAGTGACAACACACCAGTGGCCCTGCCACTCAGAGCTAATGCCATAATTCAAGCAACAGTAATTAAAACAAAGCAGCAGAGTATTATTTGCATAATAAGCCCCCTCTTTAAATGAGCATCTGTCCTCAGACCCCTGAGGTAACTCAGCCCATGGGTGCCACTGACAAAGCTGTGTCAGAACTGTGCCTCCCTGAGAGGCAGCTCCAGGTGAAAGCAGGATGGGAGGAGATGGGCATGGAAATTAAGAATTAACAGCCAGTTCGTTCATCAGGTACACACAGGCTTTGCCATCTCCTCACCAGCATGTAACACACAGGCAGTCCCACCACTCAACTCCCTATTAGATCCTTGGCTTCTTTTGAATGCAAGTAACTTTTAGCTCTCTACTTATTTCCCTCCTTTCATAATTTTATTTCTGAAATTAAGAATTGACATTTCCTCTATTTGTGCTCCTGAGAGGCAGTTACACCTTTGTAACTTACACCTTTGATCTACCTGCTATGACTTCTGGAACCATTTTCTTCCTGCCTAGGAATCTCCAAACTCCAGAAGTATTTTTAATCCATTTCTTTTGCTCTATCACCTCTATTCCCCCGATGTCAAGGAGAAGTCCATACACAGGAAGCTTCTTCAGAAACTCTCCAATGACCTGAGTTGCTTTTCTCCAGCTCTCGAGAGAAATGACAATGATGTCCCTCATCTGTTTTGTGATCTGTCATCTGGAGAGACTATCCCTCACACAGAGGGGAGCTAACATGAGCTGAGGGATTCCAGCACATCTCAAAAGTTTTATCGTAAGTCAACCTTCAAAAAGGATTAGCTGCAAAAAAATATCATCATGCCTTTCCAGTGCCAGAGGCATTGGAGATGTAAATTTAAGGATGCAGTCAATATAACTGCCTGAGATACAGCTTCCCAGGGGCACTGTGTCTCCTCTCCTTTCTGCAGACTGGATGCTGGAAGTTCATCCAAGGGCTCAGCTACTCAGGTGAGCAGGAAAATCACAATAACATAGAACATAACAGCAAAGAAAGAACAGAGGTGCTGCAGGAGCTGTGGAGAGTGGGAACATGGACCTGGAAACATTCTTCCCTGTTCTTCTTGTTTCCATCAGCTTCTATACACCCCAGTTCTCAGTTATCAGAGGTCCCAGGGCCACCACACAGCACTGCTCCCAGGCATGAGGCAGCATCGCACAGAGGTACATGGGTTGCCCTGGAATAGCAGGAGTGCCATCAAACCAGATGCCTTTGGAGTTCATCTGGCTTTACACAGAGAATTGTTTCAAAAGCACCCTCATGTGCACCCTGCCCAGAGCTCACTGGCCCCATGGTTTAATTGCTTTTGCTCTGTGCTGTCCCAAAGCTGCCTACCTGCTTCTGGAGCACAGCTGGCAGCAGCAGTGATGGGTGAGCTTGCAGTGTAGGGTGTCAAAGCCATAACCAGCCTGGATGTGAAGTGGCACTACAAGAGCCAGCTCCATCTGCAGAGCAGCACACTCACAGCCTGGACAAACAACATGTGAGAAGCTGGGATTTTACTGGGTATTCAAGTAAGGGTGTCTCCATGACACCTGCTGTCTCACTTGGGTGACAGGCTTGGTCACCATCAGGGTGGCACTGTCAGGAACAGACAGGGTTGCTGCAGGCTGCTCCATGAGGACATTGATCCTGTGAGGTCAGGGGAGGAGCAGTTCCTCAGGGAAATGTGGGAAATCCCCACTCAAAGGTGCAGTGTGACCTCTGGAGCCACGCGACTGACCGAGACAAAACCCCTTCTTGTATGGCAGACTTTCTTCTTCGTGCAGCTGCCAAGAAATATCAGCTGTGATTTTTTTCCAGCTGTGCAGGTGGCAGATGTCTGTGGGTGGATTTTGAACTGGAGGGTTTAGCTGCACCAGTGCAAAATCCCTGCTGTAAACAAGGCTGACGTCTCTATCTGCCTTTCATTTCTGCAGCAGCCCTTTCCTCTCTCCCCCTTCTCCTCTCTAATAAAGACATCCTGGCATGCTTCCTGTTTTTCAAGAAAGCTCATAGCTGCCAGTTGCCCTGGCTTTGGCTTCATGCAGGCCTCTTCCTCTGCCCCTATTAATTCCCCTGTAAATCGGATCATGATGAAAGGCAAACAGCAGTGTAATTTAATTGTCCTGCGAGCACAGTGTGCTGGAGAGGGATGCTGGCAAGGATAAGTCCTACTCATGAAACGCCTTTTTTATCCCTATATTTTACTTTGCAGGGGAAGGGGGACACTCAGCATTATCTTCCTCTTGCCATGTGACTTCTCGCAATGCCCAGGAGTGAATCGTGGAAGTTCACTGTGCTGTGGCTTCCCCTCTTTGGGAGAATAAGAAAATTGAGATGTCCCCACTCCATACTGAATGCAGGGGTGGGGGATGGGAATTAATTACACAGCTGTTGGACAGAGCTCTAAAATATAATGTTCTTCCTCATTGTGGCTGTCAGGCAGCCCCATAACTTGAGAGAGCACCGTTGGATCCCATCCTGTCTCCAGCGAGGGGGAGTTGGGGGTGGAAAATGGATGGGGAGCAGAGAGATGGGTGTCAGCAGTGTTTCTGCAGAGAGACAGGTCCCTTAACAGAGAACAGGGGCAGCAGCCAGAGTCCTGCAGCTGTTGTGGGCTGTGAAATGGCTCTGGAACCTAATTAGAAAGCAGCAAAGGCTCGGGCAGATGAACAAACCACACTGGGTAGGAAGGCACAGCACATGAACTGAGCCCCACTGCCTCTGTGTCAGTGAGCTCTTTCCCCCAGGCAAGCTCATGGATTATGGTACCGTTTTTCCATCGGGGCTTGCTGGGCTTGCTCTCCTAGGGTGGTAGGAGGGAGATGGACAGCTCCTCTGCTCTGGCTGAGGCACAGTGACATGTTTGCCATCTCTTCTTGAACTTTTCCTTGGGGACAGTGTTGGCTCATTTCTTCCTCTTAACTTCTTAGAATTCCACTAAAACTTTCACCAGTTTCTAATCCTTTAGGGACCAGTCTCTAGCAATTAGGAAACTGCATTAAAGTGATGTTTTACTGGGAATCTGCTAGCTGATACAATGGAAAAGCTCAAGAAAAGTGTTGAGCTGGAGTCAAAGGGTACTGTGGCTTTGCTCTGAGGTGAATTTATTTCCAGGGACTCTGATACTCTGACATGTGAGCTCATGTATGATGGAGAGATCAGCAGCAGGTGCCTCCTGCGTGGAGGTGGAGGACCCTGCACATCTTTCCTTGCCCAAATGGTGGGAACAAGATTGGAGGAGAGTGGGGCACCCTTGAGCCTTTTCACAGGAGCTGAGACTCTTACTTGGTGCCATCACCAGATTTGTCACCAAAAGGTTAATAACAAGTAACCTGAAACAGTCACCTGTGCAATGTGCAGCACTAGGGGAACCTCTCAGCCCTTCAACTGCTGCTGGACACCAGAGACCTTCAGCTCTATCAGGTGGTAGCTGCAATTACACGTACTTACATTTTCATGGTTTGGGTTCTTCTGCCTCTCTGCCCTGAAATTCCCAAGCTGGTCTTCAGTTCCTCTCCCCCATCAAGACCAAAAGGTC
The DNA here is from genome assembly GCA_013397195.1 of Hylia prasina. NCBI lineage: Eukaryota > Metazoa > Chordata > Aves > Passeriformes > Sylviidae > Hylia > Hylia prasina. The sequence goes on along the minus strand of VYXD01013277.1, from coordinate 72,332 downwards.
TTGCTGGTAAAATATTCCTTTTTCCACACTTTAAAATGTCTGATGTAGAAAATGTACATGCTTCTGACTTGCCCTCCAGGTGTCTTGAGATTTAATTAATCCCAAGTCACATTTGAATATCTTCTGAGACAGAGGCATAACACGAATCCACTTGCAGAGGAAAAGGCATGCAGATAATTGCTTCTGTGTCTCTTAGTATGGGGAGGATGTCTGTCAGATGGAGAGTCGCTTCCTTACATCCTTCTGATGAATTAGTGTTTTCATTTAAATCCTATAAAATAATTATGTAAGTTGGTGTGCTCTTGAGAATGTTGGCCCCAGAATTATTTCTGGATCAGATACTTATTGCTGAAAAGTGTTCAGCCTTCTGCAGGTTGCCTGTCTCTGCAACTGAAAGAGGCCAAGTTTAGACTAGATATTAGAAAGAGATTCTTCACTGTCAGGGTGGTGAGGCACTGGCACAGGTTGCCCATAGACACTGTGGGTGCCCCATCTCTGGGAGCGTTCAAGACCAGGTTGGATGGGGCTTGGAGCAGCCTAGTCTATCAGAAGGTGTCCCTGCCCATGGCAGGGGGTTAGAACAAGGTGACCCAAACCATTTTGTTAACATCAGGGTGAGATGGACTTATAAAGATCTCCCATGTGAAGACTGGTCCTCACCTGGCTGGATTTGGCTGTTCTTCTGTGATAGGAAAAGTGGTAGGGAAATGCTTTGCTGGACACAGCCATTCTGAAATCCAGAATCAGATAAGGAGCAAGGATGTACCAGGTTCATCAAGTGACTTCATCTGCTCTGAGACTTAGCCCTGGTTCCCTATGACTTCTCAATAGCTGTGTGCTCATGGCCACCACTTCCCTGGCTCCTCACCAGACCTACTGGAGTAACTTTTTCTCATTTGGATTTGAATGTCCACCTGCCAGGCAGCTCGAACTGGTTAAACCCAAACCTGTGTCTAAATCAGATTCCAGGTTCAAACATAGTCATCACCAAGGACACAGCTGCTGAACAGGCCGAGTAAGAAAGATGCAAACCAGAATAGTAGGCAAATGCACTCAGACTTTGACACCTGAGGTGTTTATAACCCAGACTATTTACAGTGAGATGTCAAACGTAATTTGAAGATTACCAAGTTGTCTTGCAATGAAACAAGCAGGAGAAAAAAGAGCAGCAAAACCAGGTGCGAGATGCCTCTGAGCCCATTCACCTGAAGGATGGTTTAGAAAGGATGGCATAAGTCTGACAAATCCCTTCAGTTTCCACGTCATAAGGAACTGCAACATCAGACATACTAAAAATACAAGCTGGTTGTATTACATGCAGCTGATTTCTGGTGCATGTAAGACTAAATCCATTGGTCTGCTCCATTTGGTCTGCAGGATGTCCCAGTTTGCCATGGCTTCTGTTTTTCTTATAAGTAAACTTGTGTAGAGAACTTACCACACAGAAGTCCCTGCTGGGAAATGCTAGATATTGACAGCAAGCACCACAGCCTTGAAAGCTTAATGAGTAACTCTTTCTGTGTATCCTACACAAAGAGGAGGGTATCTTTAGGCCAAATTGAAAATACCATATCTCATTTTGCTTGAGCTCACAGCACTATTCTCTAGTGCTGTGTCTATGACAAATCCCTGGAAAAATACTCTCAAGGTGAGGATGTAGTACACGTGCCTGTGTTTGCTTGAATACGTGTTTATTTAGAGAGGCTGTTGAAGTACTTGTACCAGAAAGAAATATGGGACTTGTCTCTAAGGCGTTCTTCTCTGCACAAGAGGTGAGGTGTGCAATACAGCACCCTTAGGTGAGGATGTCTTATCTCACATATTTATGTACAATTAACTTAACTCAAGGCTTACCTGATTTTAGACCTTGTACAAAGCTGGTGGGCCCAGTGTTCCAACTTTGTGCCTTTGACTTGATAGTGCTGGAATCTGTGTGTCATCTTGAGTCTAAGTGATTTTACTGGGATTTGGTGATAAAGTGCATGGGGTTTCTAGTACTTGCTGGCCAAAGGGGTTCACCTGTTCTGTATAGAAATACGCACATTTTAATTTCTTGTCCTCATTGCTTGATGAATAGACAGCCTTGAAATGTGGTCAGAGAATCTCTGTTCGTGCCGCTCGTGGCCTGCAAACTCTGGAGCTGGAGGAGGGAGCAGAAGCGAGCCTGTGATCATGCTCTTGGCAGTATAGCACAGACTCACAGCCCAGATACCAGAGCAGCAGCAGGATACAAGTGTGTCCAATTTCTGTACAGGATGTGATTTCCATGCTCATCAGATAGTGGAAACTGGAATAAATAGAATTAATGATCTCTTGGGACCATTGCAGACAGTGTGAGTGGAAGTTCTTCAGCAGAGAGCTGCACTTTCCCACTCTAAGTGCCCTGAAATGCCCTCACCAGGTATACAAAGAAGGAAAATATGGCTGTTATCCCATGCTTTCTCCAACCATCTTCCACATCAAATGCTCACAAATGAACGGAGGATGAGACTGGAAGCAAACGTGGGAAGAAAAGTTCAGCACTCACACTGGGGAGAGGATGCTCTGGAAGAATCAATGCTGAGCCTGGTGCTGCTCCTAAAGTCTGATCAATATTCAGAGTAGTAAAGGGGTCCAGAAATCTGGCAATTACTTAGAGAGGAGCAATGTGCACAGCAGGACCCTGCAATAGCTTGATACACCCAAATCTTGGAATACGTGCTGCTGTGCTCCAAGTTACAGCATCCTCAAAGGGATATATTAGCACTATGGGGTGACAAACCACAAGAGTACTTCAGCATGTATGTATGTGAATGTCACTTCAGCATTCTGTTTCCCTGATTGTCCATTTTTAGTCTCCAAACTCAGGACAGTCTGGGGGAGCAGGATGTGCTGAGGTCACACCTCTTCCTTGCTGAGGGGCAGTGATGGAGCTGGGAGGACTGGGACCTGGGAGCCCAGCAGCACTGCCAGGTCCTAGAATTAGACAGGGTGGAGATAGGGAACAGTCCCTCTAGGAGGAGAGACTAAATGCATTAAGGCTCTGTCCTTTCCAGTCGTGCCTTCCTGGGAGCTGGGCAGATCCTTCAAGAGGCAGCTTTGAGTGCTGGAATGCTCCTGGGACTGTGGATCACGACTTACAACAAGGTCTGGTTTTCTCTGCTGATTACAGAGCCTTTGTAATTCTGACACCGCCATGCCCCTCTCCTCAAGATCCTACATGTGTATCTCCTCCTACCAATTCCAGCCCTGATTCTAAAAGGACCCACTGCTGAGATGGCAGCTACTTATTAAAGATCCATTCTTCACAGTAGAAAAGGAACTGGAAAAGAAATGAAAATTTTAATTAATGCTACTGATGGTTTACAGAAGAAAAGCAGTAAGAAACACCTTTGGTGTGAGACTGATATTAAACTATGTTTAAAATTACTTTTCCTCCTTTGAAAGTAAAAAATAATTAACTGTGAAGTGCTGGCAATGTAATTCCAGCTCTGAGTGGTGGTGCACATATTTAGTGCTTTAGTTGTCCAGTTCTGAGAGATCCCAGGGGACAGGATTTATAACAAGTATATTATCTCCTCATCAAAGAGGTATTTTTTTCATTTTAGAGGAAAAGCATAGCTCAATAAATGATGTTCACCAAACCCCAAACTAATTGAAGTCAGGAAGTCAGGGGCCTTCCAGCCGAAGGCCCCACTAGAGCAGGCCCAATTAAAGCAGATTATTTATGGCTTTGTCCAGCAGAGTCCTGAATAGCTCCAAGAAGTGAGATTTCCTAATTTTTTCTGGACTCTATTTCAATCTTTTATGATCCTTCTAAGGGTAAAGGGGCACTTCCCATACCACATCCAAATTGCTCGTGTCCCACCTCATGCCTGTTGTCTCTGCTATGGTGCATCTCCAAGAAAAAGCTGGCTCCATCTTCTCTGTGCCTTCCCATTGCAGGAAACATCAAGATCTCCCCATATCTTCTCTTACATCTGAACAAATCCAGTTCTCCTCATATGTTACACTCTGCCCTTCCCTAACCATCTTGGAAACCCGTTGAACTCTGTGTTAACGTGTTTCCTCACTGGGGAACCCCAAAAAGGAGAATATACTCCAGGTACATTGTTAGATTGGGTGAAACAAACTGAGTCTGCAATTGGAAGTCCCAAATTTAATGTTAACAATAAGCCCCTGGCCTCAGGATAAGAAGTTTCCATCTCTTCTGCTGGCAATACATGCCCATAACCAGATTTTGCAGTGTGGCAGGGATGCTTTAAGAAAAAAAAAAAGGTTTCAGCAGGTAATTAAAAATCAAAATAGGTATTGGTGTCAGATCAGCCATGAATCCCAACTGTCACAGGTCCAAGCTCTAAATGTCCTTTGAAATGCACACCCCAGCAAAGGAAGCAGCTGGACACACAGTTTGGATGCGCCCTGATGCGAGCAGTCCTGCCAGTATGGGAGCACAGCCCACTCCCATTCTGCAGGGTGACCAAGGCAGCAGCAGCCCAAGGGGCGAGAGGAGAAACAGGTCCAGGACCCTGCAGCTGCACTCAGTGCAGGAGGTAAAGCTGCTGCAGAAATCACATCACATAAGAGCTGCAGCACTACAGGTGCACCGTCCCTGGTGTTGCACACCTCTGGCAGGTAGAAGAGAAAGACATGGGGATGGATGCATCCAGGCTGCTGGGACACATTGGGGATCCTTATTCTCCAGGCTGGTCTTTTTCTCAGCAGTGATGAGGGTTCAGCAGATCCCTTCTCTGGTGCCGAGTGTGGCTGACAGGGAGGGAGTCATGGAGTGAACACAGGGGCTTTTAAGGAGCATCAGCTGAGCACATTCACTTGGAGGCAGAAAGAAGTTCCAAAGGAAAATGAGGGATAGTGGAGTGCTCCCTCCCTGCCTCTGTGCTGCTGTGCTGCTGCTGGCTGGCAGCGGGGTTAAATCGTTGTGTGGCTTGAAACAGCTTGTAAAATATTGTTAACTGGCTTGAAATTCTCAAGGTGATTTGGATCAAAGTGCAGATTTTCAGTAGTTTTATTATTTATATTTGTGAGTTGATGGGGTTTTTTTCCTTCTTTTAATCAGGCTGTGACTTCCCATGTATTTCTGTAATAAATCACTCAGTTTAATTATTGTGTCATTTAGAAATAATCAAAGGGTTGGCAGCAAGAGAAGATTTTGCTATATTGTGCACGTATATGTACATATTCCATTTTACTCTAATGGATTGTTCCAGGTATGTGAAAGGCCCAGGACACTGAGAGGCAGATGCCAACATAGAGAATATATTTTTACAGCAAACCCTGTTGTTAAAGCCAAGTTGCCCTGTCCAGGAGACTGAATTATCAGGAGTAATTTCCATCCCATTGCTCACAGCATGTGCATGGAGGGTGCTTCTCTTCATAGCCATGTCTCATCCTCCGGTATTCACTCACTCAGAGTTATAGCTCTGCCATTTTACAAATCCTCCTGAGAAGCTATTTGCAATGCATATGAGTGGTTTTTAATTTTACATTTGTTTTCAGGAGCAAATAGGCGATTGCCTCAAAAGAGGAGAACTAACAAACCCACAAAACTCACATTGGCCTCACATAATTCATCAATGTTAGATGCCCCGCACGGTGCTGACAATATTGTTAAAATGTCACCTGTTATTTATGCCACTGCAGCCAAACGTGACATTTATGGCTGCAAATGAGCAGCAGGCTTAAGGAACAAGGGGAGAGGCTGAGTCTCCCGTGCCTGTCGCTGCCTTTGGGCTGCACTGCCCAGCCCAGGGACACCCAGCACCTTCCACGCTGCTGCCGCAGCCTCACGGCTCATCAAGTTGGTGGCTAATTGAAAAGTGCTTACTCCTCTTTCACTCCAGCACTTAGTGCTGCCTCTGTGGTTTTCTGGAGGGAGGAGCAGCCAACGACCCCGCTGCTAATGAAGAGTTGAAGTTCCAACATAAAGAGGCAATTCACCGTAGGTCATGTATGGAAAATGCCTCTGCCTGCCCGGAGCTCTTGTGTTCCTTCAGTGCACGGGTTTTTTTATTCTGACACTTTTGAAGCTAAGCTGCCAGCAGGGTATAAACTGAAAGGGATTCAATTACAGCCTGTCTACTCTTCATCAAGGGTGCCTGGGTTTCTTTGACCTGCAAGCCACATGTCAGCCCCCCAGACAGGCCTGCTGAACACAGAACTGCTGACATCCCTGGGTGTTGTCCCCCGGTGAGAAATGACCCATCCACGTATCCTGCCTCACCTCCCAGCCCTCTACTGGCACTCCCAGGCTTGGAAGTGGCTGCTGGGTCTCCAGCTCCTCAGGATTGCCAGACCTGGCAGCCCACCCTGATAGCTGAGGCTTGGCTAAACACCGAAGTTCCAACAAGGGACTGGATCCTGCAGGTTTGGAGCCAGCACTATGGAAACAATCTTATACTTGCAATCTTATACTTAAACACATTTTCTTTCAGGATGGGTAAAAACAGGTCCCTCAGAGAGCTGGTTCCCTCTGTGGAAGCATCTGACAAACTCCTCTGGGCGCAGACAGACCACTTCTGAGCCTGCAGAAGTCTATTTGGTTCTTTCCAAGGAGAATTTCTAGAGGTCAAATTTCTACAGTCAAATAATTGTTTCAAGGAAAAATTTTAGCATAGAAATAAGAACATTGTGTTTGAAAAAAAAAACAATTAGGTTCCTCCCAAACCCACAACCTGTCATTCTGTGAGAGGCTTTCCGGTCTCAAATCCATCTTTCACAAGAAGTGAAAGTGACAAGTAACAATGATTATTGCAAACCTTATTATATGTAACAAATGAGAATAACAGAAAGTCTGGTGGCTGTGCAAACAAGTCACCAGCTAGGAAAGAGACAGCTGATGGAAGAAGATAAAACATTATTGAAAAAATCCTGAGTTTAAAGATTAAGGGCAAGAAGGCATTATTTAAGTATGCTAAGACCTAACAAAATCCTTGCAATCATACAGGAGGATAGGATTCATAGGGACCTCTTGGACCATGATGCTATCTGTATTGCCATATCAAACAACCTTCTCTACAGAAATAGTAGTATTAAACTAGTTCTTTTTGTACCCAGATCCCAAGGAATGGAGGAGAGTGTGGAAAGCATTATAGAACCTGGTATTTTGGTTAGTTATAACCTCCTTGTTAATTTGTATTTAATTTTTTTTTTGTCAGCATTTCACACCCATTCTCTCTCTGACAAAAATGCCACTGATCTAGTTCAGTAATGTCTCTTTGCATTGTTAGCCCCCGTAGCTCCAATGTTAAAGGTGGCAGAATTGCCAATTGTGGTAACACAGAAAGAAAAAACATTCATTGAATATTCATGTTGTATATTTGGGAAGAAATGGGATAGCAATGGAGGTTGTAACCAGCCATCACAGCAGTTCAGAGAAGTAGCACCAGAAAACTGTGACCAAGAATATTGAAAGAAGTGCCTGAGGAGCTTCCTAAAACACTGACAGTATTTGTAGAACATATTGAAAGACAAGGGAAGCCACAAAGGGCCAGAGAAGTGACTGTTGGTAAAGAGCACGACCCAAGGTTGTCCCTAGAAATGGGGACATGACATGCTCAGAAATAGGCACTGCTCCCCCGCATGTGCAGAAGATTTAGTTGGAAACCTGTCTGGTCACCCCACAGGCAGACTGAGCACCTGTGCAGCTGGTACTGCATGCCTGGTGTCATGCTGATCATGTGCCAGCCCTTCAGACTGAGAGTCCATACCTGAATTTTCCAAGTCCAGTCAGTCTGTAACTAGTCCCAGGCAAAATTATTGCTAAGCACATATGGGAGCTGAATAAAGCATTAATGAATGGGAACATACTCAATGCCAGAAAATGCTGAAACTTATTTTCTGAAAAGCAATCAATGAAACCTCTTATAAAAATGAGATTTTTTTATTTATCTGAATTAAAGTTATCTTTATAGATCGCTGGAAAGAAGCTATGTCTATTTGACAGTTGCATATGTCCTTCTCATTAAAAAAAAGACAATTAAAAAATCAGTGTAGCCAGTACTGCACTGGTGAAATTAAAGATCGGCTCATAGTTGTCCAAGTAATTGTCAAAAAAAAAGAGCTCAATCAGTACTTTTCATGACAACTTCAAGTTTGGTCCAGAGAAGATCAAAAACTGACTTTGGCTGTGATCTATAAATACTCACAAGGGCAGGACTTTCTGGCAGTAGATAGGTCTGTCATCTAGCTAAGCTAGATTTGTAAAATAGTGCAGCTAAGAACAATCATACACAAGTTCCAGGTAGGAAGAAGAAAAGATTTGAAAGGCCAACAGCTGATTATTAGCCCAGCTCATTAGGCAAGTAGTGGCTTTACACCAGTTTGAAACCTTGTATTTGCCCAGACAAACTGTGTGAGTGCTGGTGGCCAAAAGTCTGATTCAGGGTGACTCCTGTCCCTTGACATTTTGGATGGCAGTGTTTCAGAGTGCCTGTCACTGCATCAAGCTTTGTCTCTCTCTTTTCTTGAGGGTGTCACCCCAAGGGCATCCACCAAACCTGGAGCTGAGATAACAACACCCTTGCAAGACACCTCTTGCAAGAGCAATCACCTGATTGTTGCCTTCGCCTTTGTGCACTGTTTCCAAACAGCTGCCTGGGCTGTTTTCAGGCAGCTGCTTGCAAACACTGCAGACAGACTCTTGAATTTCATTATCCCCTGTTGCACAGGAATCGCTCAGCTAGATATTTGAGGTAATATCACATTACTTCTGGCACTGCAATGGCTGTGAAGTTACCTTGGGAAAGGAGGATGCTGCATAACTACCTCCCTAAGCATCAGATCTCAGTAAAAAAACACCACTGGGATAACCTGAAAAGCACAAAATGATGGGTCAAGGATTAATTAACTAAGACAGACTTGGCTGACCAGTGATGCCCATAGGACTCTCAAATGAGAACAAATGCTTTCCTGGTAGGAAGATCATCTTTGCCCTGGCAGAGACATCAATGCCATGTGGGACCTTGCTGCGCCTCATGATTGTTTCTCAGTGGATAAACAGATCTCTGCTTTAAAAACAAAAAGATGAACAAAGGGCTAACTTGAAGTAGTTGTGGTAATGGTATCTCAGGCAAGTTTTCATAAGCAAGAGGTGAAGGTGCATCAGAGCAGACCTGTGTAGTGAGACCATTTGGGGTGAGGGGGCTGGTTCAGACCGGCTCTGGTTTGGACCTGTGGACTGAATCACTGTTAGCAGCTTTAAGGCTGCTCCACTCTGCAAGCCAAAGGTCTCATCAAAAGCACTCAGGTAATCCAAACTAAAATGCTGAATCTGAGACACCTCCAGATGCTCACAGTGCAGTATGCAGGGGAATAGTGGAGATGGATATTGGCACATCTTTTACTTACGAAGAAGTGGCTTAACAGGAAAAGCTTTTTTCCCTTCAAGCCATCACAGACGGTCATCTGACTTTGTGAGGGTGCCAGACTCTCACATCTGCTGTTAAGAGTAATGGTGCTTCTGTTCCTAATCACACCATGGCTGATAATGACATGGGAAGGAAATTTTGCTGATTCTCTTTTTTCCCCTCCTTTAAACAGGTACCTTGAACAAAATGCTGTATATGTACTACACAGCATCTTCATGTCATTGGATGAAAATATAAATGCTATGAGTACCTTTCTGACCCTCTCTGAAAATGATGAATCTCAGCATATAGAAGTGACAGCTTAACGCAAAATCAGAGTGGAACATATTCTGCAGAATCTGATCCAAAGCCTGAGGAAGTCTATGGAACCTTTTTTTGTCTGTGACAGGGCTCTGAACAGACTCACAGAGCAGTTTCCCACAATGTCAAGAAGACTGGCTTAGATGTACTGTGACTGTAGGTTCCTCTACAATGTCCATGAAATTAAGGCTTTCAGAGTGAGAGACACACAGCATGTAGGAGAGATCTACCTACCTGTCCTAAAGATCTCAGCAAAAAAAATCAAAACATCTGTCAAAACACACAAGACTGAGTCTACAGAGCTCTAAGCACTCTTTGAGGTGATGCTCTTGCCTCTCATTGAGCTCTTTGGAGAACCAAGAAAAGTGTCAAATCCTGAGGTTTAGTGATGCAGAAGATTCTTTTCTCTACTTTTTTCCTCTGGACATCACTAGCTTTGTTGTGCTTTCCCCTATTCCGGTTTTTGGAGCAGGCGGGGGGGGGAAATGACCAAAGAATGCATGCCCAGACATTTTCAGTTGGCTTATGACATGGCATGAATTTGCTGCAATGGTAGGAGTTTGTATTCATCATCAGAGTTTCATTTCAATTCTTGTCCTTTATCTGCCCCTCTTTCCTAATACTCACAAGATGCAAGGAAATTACATTGCCATAGCCAATTATCTTTTAGTTAGGGGATAGCTACTGATGATCAAAGGCTGACACACTTCACATGTATGGAAAAACCATTTTATAGTTACTCAGAAGCAGCACTGAAAAATCTACCTCCCAATTAAGGTGTAAACTGTGTTTGCAAGGTGCAGGGAAATGGTTACAAGTCCCCTCTGTGGAGATTGCTTGAGAAATTGAAGGAGTGGGCATTTTAAGAACAAAAGAGGGAGAAAACATCAGAAATATGAATGGAATGGGACTAAGTGATACCTCTCTACCCATCTGTGTGCATTTGTCTGTGGGTGTAGGGGTGGCAATGGCAAAACCCCCTAGATTTTTGCTGCCTGTGAGCAGGGATTGCTGCTAACCACCTGTAGGCACCCCAGGAAGCATGACTGTGGCCCCTTGTTGTAGCTAGCTCCCCACATGCTGTGCGGTACAAAGCAATGATCCCTTCTTGTCCAATGATCAGTCACAAGTGCTCATCTGCCCCTCCAATATCTTTTTCTAATATCACAGATGTTCCTTTCCTGCAGTCTCTCAACATCCTTCGTCTGTACACTGCTTTTTATTATTTAAAGCAGTGCCTGTATTATTTAACTCACTGAGCATTTCTGTGATATGGTTTCCATGAAAGAGGCTGTGCAGCACCACTCTGTTGAACTGTGAAATCACAACATCCTTCTCTTTTGGAACAAACATCACCCATAGTTATTCTCAGGTGGTTTTGAAGGTCATAAACATACACAAACATGCATAGCATGTATACATTTGTGTCTGTGCACATACTTTCATGTGTCTGTGGTATGTGTCAGAAGAATGTGATAACCTGACAGATATTCTGGAAAGCCTTTGCTCAGCTGCAGCTTTCTGCACTCTGTGCTGTTTATCCTGCATCTTCAGGCGCTCCATCACCACACCAGACTGTTTTCTGAAGAGCTTTTGTTTGTGGTGCTGTGTCTCAGGTCCCAGCCATGGCTTTTCTCCCCTCCACAACCAAACTGGCCACTTTCTCCTAAGCTGCAGGTTTTTGATAGCAAACATGCCCAAAGGATGAAACAAATCGGCCAACCAATTCACTATCTCCCTTCTTCATCCCCAAAGACATTTGGTTTTCATTATATTGTTTTTATAAATAAAAATACCAATACTTCTAGTTTGGATAAGACTGAGTCTGTTATTTCTACATGTCTACTATTCTTTCTGCTGATCCACCACAAGACACATTCCAGATGAATTTTCAGACTCAGGGCTGCTGTGTGGTTTGTTTATTTTTTGGCTGTGATTTGTCAGTCTCTCTCTGACTTCTCCCCATGCCACTCCTCTTCCTCTCATTCAGCCATAGGTTTGCAGAGCCCTGGGCTACGCATGCTGTGCGGATCTGTTTTAGTTCCCTGTCAATTATTCCTCCCTGTTTACGGTAACAGCTCATATCACATTTTATTACTGTAGCTCATGTGCCTTTCACATCATCGCTTCTGAAACACTGAATTTATTCTGAAATGCATCTGGTTTTCAGTCTAGCTCCTCACTGTTTCCTAATCCCAGGAGGATTTTGTTGTTGGTTTTGCATCTTTTTTTCCCAGCTGCAGCTGTGTCCATGTTCCAGGATTATTGCTTAGGTTGCTGTGGGAAACATGGAAATGCTTTTCTTTCTCTTCTCTGACCTTCCAAGCCCTTTAGCTACTTCTGCCCCTACCTGCTCTCCCTTCTGAGCCTTAAGTGCTGTGCTCCCTTCCCGGCCATTGTGTCGGACACAAAGACAAAATGACCGGGGCGTGTGAAAGCGCTTGACAACGCTTCAATATTATCTTCTCCTGCAGGATATCACAGTTAACCCTGGGTCTCCACTTCTCTTTACAACTGCCTTATTTTCATTTTGAGGGAACTCGGTGCTCGCAGCAGCATGGAATTAATATCTCAGCTGCTGCTATACTCAGGCAGAGAGCCAGCTTCCTCTCCCAGTGAGTGGCCCAAGTGTCTCGCACTTGAGCACCTGTATCCCTGCATGGGTAAGGGCAGCTCAGAGCTGTTTATCCCTCTTGCTGTTCCTCCACGTCAGTGTGCCCTTCTGTCAGGGCCTGATTCCACCTGTGAAGCTGAATTTTCTTGAAGGCAAACAGGATCATTTTAGAGAAGATCTTGCTAGCCCCAAAGGAGGGGAGCTGATGTTTTTGATGGGCACTTTTTAAAAATCCAGTATAGCTGATCTGGAGTGGGGAATGGGAGCAATGTACTCTGTTTATAATGTAAACAGGTTTTAAAACTTCCCCAGACACTTGTACTTTTGCCAGCTCCAAATGATAAAAAAGCACACATAGGGTCTCAAAACACAAGATTAAATTCTTTTAAATCTTTTAAATCTTTTTAATAGTCTTTAAAATTCATTACATTTAAGAATATAAATTTTGAATGTTTATTCATTCTTCCCCCTCCGGGCCTGGATTTTTATTTGATAGAAACATCCTTCTTTGAGAAAGGACGTTTTTACCTCAGACACTGGAGCATAGAAAATGGGAAATACACAGAGAGGTTATAGCTCAGGATCAGCTCAATGCTTCAGTGACTTTGGCAAAACTTAAATTTTACTACTCCAGGGTTGAGGGTTTTGGGAAAAGGAGGGAGAAAAGAAGCTGGAAGGAGTGGGAGAAACCCCTGGAGAGATCTATGCTGAGAAAAGAGATTAGCTACTTCTACCTCCAAGACTCGCTGTCCGCCACCAATTCGAAAACCTTGGGCTCTTCTTTCATCAGCACAATGTAACTTGTCTTGCCACAGCTTAGGCAAAGTAGGCTGAAAAATATGACTTTTCTACCCCTAAGAGCCCATTGTTCCGGGTGACAAGGTCTTCCCTACCTCTAGAACCCCCTCCTTCTCATATCCTGGCAGAAGTCTCTCTAGGAAAGGATTTTAGGGGAATCGGGATACAAGCTGCATCCAGAAGGTGGGGGAGTCTGCCAAACCCACATCTTTTTTCCTGTAGGTGGCAAAAACAGCCAGGAGAAATTTGGGGAGCATTTCACCCAAAGTGTGTATCTGGCTATTGCAGGAAGAGAGAGCATCCAGATAAGTGAGGGCTCCACTGAGATATCAGTGTCTTACAGAGCTGAGGAAGCTGGTTCTGAGCAGCTTTTGTACTGCACATAGCCCAGTGTAGCTATTCAAGGCAGGCATTAGAGATTTCAATCACAGCTTGTGGTTCTCAATGAACTTAGAGTAATCCACACCCTTTCTGAACCCCAGTTTGCCTTTTCTAAGAGATAGCAAGAGTGATACCCTTCTACTACAGAGCAGCCATTGAGAACATATTAATAGTTCATGTTAATAAAGCAGGTGGACACCCTTCAGTTACTACAGGAAAGAAATGCAGAGCATTTTGATTTATTGTGGTTGTATGAAGACTGAAACTCTTGCCTATTTTCTATCAAAAAGCATAATACCTCTAGAAAGCATTTCCTGAGAGCAGGAAGGAAGCAACAAGCCAAATCATGAAACAAATCTATGAAGTTCAACATGAAGACACAGAAAACTTAAATGCAGGCTATTACTCAATGTAGCACCACTAAAAGTAAACTGGGTAACCAGCTGAATAATCACAACTGCTGATGATTACTTATGAGCACTCCTGAAAGCAAAGTGTGACCCTAAATGTTATCTGCTGGGAAAGAATATAAGCCAACTTTTCCTTCCAAGAAATGAGATAGCTTCCCATCTATATAGGTAAAGGGAACTAGAACACAAAGAACACTGCATCAGTTGCTAAAAAATAGGTAAGGAATTAATAACATAGTTGTTGAGTTGCTAAAAAATAGGTAAGGAATTAATAACGTAGTTGTTGTATGAGCAGCTACAGCAAAATAAGGTGATAAATAGCAGACAACTGGGGCTTATAGTGCATCTGAGAAGCCAATTTAATTATATTCTTTGACAGGATAACAAGCCTAGTGGACAAAAAATACCCCACAGCATCTATATCTATTGCTCCCTGAGATGACCTTGTATGTGAATTACTGAAATCTGAATGGTACTTCTCAAACCCTAGCTCTTCCAGCATGTGCCAGATGCTGGGAAGTGTGTCCCACCATGCACTGTTTTGCAGCCAACACACTCATTTTAAACTCTATGGCTGTTCTAAGCATGTTTTCTCACCCTCCACATCTATGAAAACCACTGAATGAAAAGTGGATTACACCACATCCTTTTTTATAGGATCTGAATCCTAAACTTCAAGCTACCAGAGGGGCTCAGGACCACAGCTATGCAGATGTTTTGCTGTTAGAGCAAGCAGTAGAGGCGATGCACACAGCTTTGGTTTATTTTGCCATCAGATGGTAGTCAGCAGTTTTCTGGAGGTGGAAAAATCGTTGGAGCTGTAAACAAACACCCTCATCCAAATACATCACGAAGGCTATTGCTCAAAGGTGCATTCTTCCCTCCTCCTTGTCACCCACTCGCCTGCCTGATCTCCCATGCTGAGAGGTGGCATTGTTCAAGCACCCTGACTTGTTTCAGCCAGCATGGGAGGAGCTCTTTCCTTGGCTCTCTGTCAGGCAACTAGAAAGGGCTCCAGGAGAGGTAGAGAAAGGTGTAAATTTAAGACAGACACTCTCTGAAGAGGAGCTCCATTTGGAACCCCAAGCACGGTCAGTATACTGGCATTAGTGCAGTGCAAGGTGTTTGTTCCCTGTGTCCCGGGTTTGGACCTACAAACACCATGGGCTCCAGTGGTTAAAAATAGCATAGTTAGCACAAGGACTTTGTCAGTATCAAAGCTAGGAGCTTAAAACGTGATCCAAGTGTGGAATGGGTGACATGGATCAGATCTGCTAGCACACAGGTATTAGAAAATTCATTAACCTCACTGAAGTCTTGCTACTGGAGGAGGACAGAAGTCCATCTTCTTGGGAGAGGTCACACAAGAACACAGAGTGGTCCATTTCTCCTGAGATATGGAGCAGTATTTGATTTCCCTACCCACTCTTGGTTTTTTGCTGTCAGTTGTATTCTAAATGACTTTGTGCTCTGTCAGCCAGGTGGGTGGCATCTGTGCTCTGGCAGGGGAGCTGGAACTAAATGACCTTTAAGGTCCCTTCCAACCAAAACCATTCTGTGATTCTATGATTTTACGAGTCCTCTCTTATCTTTATGTTGAATGACAAGGAAACAAGAGAAGCTATTTCTTTGCAAAATTGCAAACAAGTCTCTGCTGCAGAAGTGTCAACTGATGATACCTCTGCCTTGTACAAAGCCTGATGATAAAGAGCCAAACACCCAGGATAAGTGTTAGTGGTAGAGAACTAATCAAGGAGGTCTTCTGTCATGCCCAAGCAATCCCTCTCAGCTTGAGAGCCTGCCCATACCTGCAGAATAGAAAGAGGGAAGCATGTACATAGCTCTGGAAGGTGAGAATACATGAAGTGCAAGCTAAAAGAATGAGCAGAAATCAATTAATTGAAGTTCAACCCCAACAAATAAAGGAAAGGATGAATAAACATGAGTACAGAGAAATGAAGAGATCACAGAAAAGAGTCCTAGGGTTAATGAGAACATAGTCAAGGGGGAATTGCTAGATGAGCTGGCACAAATGCACAAAATGTATTATCAGATGGATACTTGGATTAATAGGTGTCATGACTTTAAACAAGTAAGGTAGCTGCAGAATACTGAAGCATGTTTTGATCAGCACAATCCAAAACATACATAAGCCAAATGGACAGTAAGGAGATGAAAGAATGCAAGAATCAGCAACTCTGGGCCTATTTTGTTTGTTAAAAAACCCCCCAACACTCAGTGTAAAGCTTTCTTAATGCTGATATGACTAAGTTTCCTGACTATAGAGCTCAGAAGAATAGGACCTTGGTTCTCTTCATGAGGGAAAATGAATTGGCCATTTCTAATTAGCCATGTTTTCAGGAATTCCAGTTTTGTTTACTCATGCTGTGGTTTCATGTGCTGTGTTCTTCTGCTTTATTCCCAAGCAGAAAAATTCTAACTAATAACGTGTTACTGCTGTGGCTGTGCCCATTGGAGGGCACAGGGAACATGCACAGAGGCTTTAGAGAGCACAGCTGTGCAGTTACTGCACAGCTATGCAGTAGCTTTCTGGACTGGGGACAGGGATGCAAAAGTATAAAAAAGGGGAAGAGACCTCTGCTTACCAGCCTCTAAACCATTGTCAGGAAGCCCTTGTTTTCCAGACTCAGACCAGGTCCTGGATGATCCTTGTACCTCCCCAGGCTAGCCTGGTGACTGTAAGGTGACTTCACAGCAAAGACCAAGTCAGACCATTTGCAAAGGCACACAGGTGATACCTGACTGAAGCAGCACCAGTGATGTCAGATTTTAGACAGGTGTTGCCAAACTCAGGAGGACAAAGCCAAAAGTAATGAGTCACACCAGAAAGCACAGATTGAACTGAAGAAGCAGAGAAAAGTCTGTGTGCCCCTGACACTTGTGATTAAGTGGCAGTAAATGTCTGTTCTTCCACTTACATAGTAGGAGCTGCTGTAAAATGTCAAGATATCCACTGCAGTTTCAGTTTAGGACAGAGGCGAGCATGGACTACCACCTTGCAAAGGAACAGAGTGGAATGGAAGAAGAAAGAAAAAAAATCCCAAGGGACAAATAACTTAAATAAATTTAAAGATAAAACACAAACAGGATATCTTACAGGTCAGGATAGGCACTGCAAACATGACGGACAATTTTTCACCTTTGTTTTAAAATTAGCTTGTTACATTGGTCACTGCAGAGAAACTGAACACAAGCTGAACACAAACCATTGGCTTCTGTTCGGAAACAAATGAAACAGCAACAGCCCAAAGCAAAGTTGACTGTGGAAACAAATTACTACTGGACTTTGGTACCTCAGCTCTTGGGAACGTGTTAACTCTTTCATTGATGGTGCTTAGTGGAGAAATACCCTGTTAACACAGCTACACCTACACTACCAAAGGCCATCCACCTTAAGAGATGCTTACTCTCTTTTCCAAGCCAAGTCTTGTAGTAGAGCAGTCCCCTGGTTGGTGCTAGTTCCCCCTGGAGAATGTCTGCATGCTCACCCTGGGCATCCTCTCAGCTCCCCATGGATCTCCCAGGGTTTAGGGACAAACCCCTTTCAACCTTTCCTTTTCTTTCCTTCTTTCTCAGTTCATTATGTGTTAAAACAAAACGCCTGTGCTGCAGGCCCAGCTGTTTTTAAGTGGGTACATGCCATAAAGGTTGGTGGAGGCATTTCATTCTCCAGTCCCAGCTCTGTTTGCTTAGATAGTGGCTCACCTCACATGTTTCAGATCAGCTCCTTTTGAGGAGAGGAAGTGTGATACGGGTCCCGCAGCCATGCAGAAGATGAGACTCTGTTATGCTTGCAAGACAGGTCTTAATTACAAAGTGAGAATTGTTATTTCATGTTAAAGTGGTGGGAGAAAAGATATGAAAGCAGAGGAAATATTCAGTAACTGCTGAAAAGGACACACAACACCCAGACACAAGATGTCTCATTAATTACTTGCTTTAGTCCCCTTTGGGCTCAGAACACAGCAGCAATAGAATTACTTTTGTTCACAGCTGTGGATTCTGCTTTGACTAAGATATGTGTTTTCTATTTATACATTAATTGTTTTGGACATGTTTCTTTTTGGTGTGGGAATTAATTACCTACAATTTATCTAGAGACTGTACTTAATCCACATGTCAATCATTCATGTTTCATGGTGTTTCACAGGCAGCAGCAAAAATAAGGACTACTGAGAGCAATCCTGCCAGCATATGTGGAGTCATTCAGGGCTACAGCTGTTAGTTACCAGCCCATGTAGGTATGTGACATTCAACAACTGAATTTCACACCAAAAAGAAAGCACAATGAAGCAGTAGCTGTCACTGACTGAATTCCAGAGAAAGTCTCTCCTCCTAGACACCAGCTTTGTCATTCTATTTCACTTGTCCAGTATTTTCTATTGCAAGTCTTGAAGGAATTTCAGAGAAAAACAATAGGAGTTAGTGAGGGACTAAGTTACTAAGATGTAAAGTTGTAAAGTAGACTGTCTCTTTCCCACAGATAAAGCATAGGTACTTCAGATTGGCAAGAGGCCGTAAGTTGTGGTATCACCTCCTAACCCCAGTCAAGATGCATGATCAGAGCTGTCAGGTGCTGCCTTATGAGAGCAGGGAACCACCGAAGTTTAAACTGAGGTCTGAGTTTCCTGGAATTTGAAAAATACTGTGGTCCAAGGGACTTATTTCAGAACTGCTCCTTGTTAAATGGAGTCTGTTACTCTCCTGAAAACAGCTTAGCCCTAAGAATCATCTACATCCATAACTTTTTGCCAGGGAGGGAGGGTCAGGAGGGAGCATCAGTAATTGCAGCTGCTCTGGAGCTAGGGCCCAGAATGCAGGTCTGCCTGCTTTATCCTCTTGCTCCTTCCCACCTCATTCCCAAAAATAATGGAACACGAGACAGTAATTTGGTCACCTCTCCATCGTGCTTTGTCAGCGCTACCCATGATCTTGGCAGTTTATATTTATCCAGGGAGAGAGGAGGCGAAACAAAAAAACCGAAGGAAAGATGGAGGAGTGGATGAGAAACTAACAATTTCTGAGACTGTAAAACCCGGCAGGCTTTGGTTTTATGGCATCATGGTGGATGGCTGCACAATGAAGAGCTGGCTTCTGTTGATAGCAACACTATCAGCAATTTCCCATCCAGCTGGGAAAGGTTTTTTGTTAATACACATCATGACTTTAATAGCATGTGTGTAGGTGGTGAAGAATTGGATTTTTTAAAACTTTATAATCAAGGTGAGAGGAGGCAAGCACAGTACATGAGAGAGAAACATGCAGTGTCAAAATACTCTTATCTATTATCCTCCAGGTCACACGGGCAGATCTGTCCCACCTCCCACCTACTGACTGGTCTTAAAGTTGAGAAATGTACCCTGCTTGGAGCACTTGGATTTTTTGATTTATTTATTGGAAAAACTGAGCTAAAGGTGGTGACAAAATACCATTGAGTATATCTGTTCATCTCAGAGGTTAAAAATGATTGTTCACACTTTGTATCCAAAAAAGTGTCTACATGCAGACCTCAATGCAAAGTCTGCTTACAGAAAGGAATTGGAACAGTGTTTATTTAGTACAAGATGAAGAGGAATGTGCAAAAACCCAAAACCCAGCAAGAGAAGGCAATTAGTAGTTTTACTGTTAATACATGTAAATGCAATAGAAAACTTGAGCTTTGCACTCTGGTGACTCGGGTTTAAAGCACAGCCTGCTTCATTTTCACAAGGACATTCTCTCTCTACCCTAATGACAGGGACACCAGCTCTAGTGATGCTTGTTGTTGTGCCTTGCCCAGTGGCTGCAGAAAAGGGACACCTTCCCTGCCCCAGCCACGTGCTCCTGCGACTCCCCTGCATTAGCTCGAAGCTCTAGAGGTTCTGCAACAGCAGGGTGAGCTGAGTGAACAAGCTGATCTGGCAGAAAACTGACATTGCCAAAAAGCAAATAGTTTCAGCACACTGATCTGGCTTACACATGTGACCTCACAAGTTTTGGTACAAGGGATGGAACACAAGGCAAGGCAGAGATGGCTGGTGTAAGGCAGAGGAAGGCAGGCCGAGACTGACACAGAGCCCAGCTGAGTGGTCACCCATGACAACTTTGAGACACCCAGAGCAGTAGTCTGGTTGTCTGGGGTTCTTTACCTCTTTATTAAAAAAAAGGGAAGATTTTTTGGAACCTGTGTAGTTGGCCTGATGCCACTCCCTTAAATAATATCAAAGCAGCCCTGTACAAAGCTTGCTGCCCCACAAAGATGGACACAGATGTGTTAACGACTCTGTACTCACCATTGGGAAGGACAGAGAGCCTTATCCTGCTAATAATCCACTGTACACCTCCAAATACAGCTCAACATGTGCTGTCTCCAAGGATGGCACAGTATCCTGGTTTCTGTGCTTCTGATCAGCCACATTTGGTTAGGATGCCGTAAACTTTCCAACCCTTCAAAGTGGCTTTTGTGTCTGAAATGTTCTGTGGTGGTTCCATATCCTTGGCCCTAAAACTCTTTTTCCCTCTGCACGTTCCCTGAGGGTAATTTCATCCACACAGATTCAACAAGCATCCTGACAAGCACAGTACTGACTGGTGTCACTCTCCTGTCCAAACTAACACTTCAGATTTCATCTGACATAATTTTAGGGCTAAGTAGCTGTCAACTTCAATTCAGTATGACCAAAACAGAAAGCTGATTTTCATTTTTCCCATTCTCCCCCCTTATGTTTTTTCCCCTCCTTCTTTGTTAGTCCCTCTTCTCTTCCCAAAAATGTTGAAACCCTATGGTTGTCCTAACATCAGTATCTAGTCTGAATCAGCTTTTCCCAAAGTCTCTCATCCCTTTTTTTTTTTTAACCTTGCTGCCTCACATCACATATTCTAAAATCCACCCTGTCCCATTCATTGACTAGCTACATCTGTCAAATGCAATGTTTGTCAGCTCCTGTTTCTACTACACCAGTGAGAACAGAGATTTTACTACATTACTACCACAGTAGCATCTCTCTACTTACAAGCCTGAGCAGGTTGTGCAACAGAAGAAGAAAATGTGGCCCAAACAAGACAACTTCCAAAAACATTTGTGATGCTGCCAGAAAAAAAACAAAGCACAAGAGCTTCTTGCTTCATGAATTCTTTATCTGTGAGATTTCAACAGGCAAAAAGTGAGATTCAGTATATGGTTGTACTTGATATTGTCAAAGCTTACATAAAATTAATGCAATATCTTCATCTCATCAAGATAGCAAGGGGTTGAAAACGGTGTGTTGTATTCAGACATGATTTTAATGTAGTACCAGACAGATTGTTTTGGAGGGCCTTACCTATCTCCAGGTGTAATTGTGTAATGGTTCCTAGAAGTTGGAAAAACTTCAAAATCAAGTTGAGGTCAGCTTAATTTGGCTACCTTTCCCCAGGTAAAAGAGCATCTAGAGAAAATATAATGATTCCTTTCTTCCAGGAATGATTTTGTGAGGTAGGGTTTTCCCAGAGCTCAATGAAGAGCCTTTGGGAATTTCCTTGCTGGATGAGTCTAGTGTGGAGGCTGTGTGAGCAAATGCCTCAGAGGAAGTGAGAACAGAATAGCTGCTTAAGAAGATTAATGAGTGGATTCCTGAAGCTACTTATGGGAAAGGTGATCTCTTATGCGTGAGCCAAAGACAATTAATTAAAATGGGTCAATTAGCCTGTCAAATACAACAAATATCCAGAGTTCAAGCTTTAATGTATTCACACCAGAACCAAAATCAAGGGAGAAGGAAGACCTTCTGAAACTCTACAGGGCAGAAGATGAATATGAGTTGGTGAAGAGAGAGAATACTTCCCACAGCTTTCAGAAGCTCCACACTCGTGAGCAGGTAAATGCTGATGTGTTAAGTCCTGTCACTGGTGTACAGGACAGTGTTTGCCTGCATCTGCAGCATCCTTGAGTGTAACAGAGCCAGAACAAACTACAGAGGCAGAAAAATTTGCAATTTAACACTTGTGGTGTTTTAACCCTTGTTGGTTGCCAGTGCCCACCAAAGCTGCTCTATCACTTCCCTCCTTAACAGGAGAGAGCAGGGGAGAGAAAATATAGTGAAAGCTCATGAGTTAAGGATGGAGAGAGATCCTCACTGATTACTGTCATGAGCAAAACAGGCTCGATTTGGAGAAATTAATTGAATTTATTACCAATCAAGTCAGAGCAGGATAATGAGAAGTAAAACAAATCTTAAAAACATTTTCTTACCACCCCTTCCTCTTTCCCAGGTTTAACTTTATTCCCAAATCTCTACCTCCTCCCCCCGCAGCAGCACAGGGAGAAGGGAACAGGGGTTACGATCATGTGTTGGTTTTGCTGCTGCTTTCTCCTCAGGGAGAGGAGTCCTTCCCTATCTCCAGCACTGGATCCCTCCCACAGGAGATAGTTTTCCATAAATTTCTCCAGCATGACTCCTTTCCATGGGTTACAGTCCTTCACAAACTGCTCCAGCGTGACTCCCCTGCAGGGTCACAAGTCCTACCAGCAAACCTGCTCCAGTGTGGGCTCCNCTTTAGTCTCTCGGAGGAAAAGCATTTGTTTTGTCTACCTCATCTGTGGAGAAAGCTTACTAATACTTAAGATGAGGCACAGAACTACACACCTGGGCAGCAAAGAATCTAAAAAACACGAAAGCTAACACTTAGGTATCATTGCCAGGACTCTGCCCCAGTGGGGCCTTCCCATGGGGTCACAACCTCCTCCAGGCATCTACCTGCTTCAGCATGAGGTCCTCCATGGGCTGCAGGTGGATCTCTGCTGCACCATGGATCTCCATGAGCTGCAGGGGGACAGCACGTCTCACCAGGGTCTTCACCACAGGCTGCATGGGAATCTTTGCTCTGGCACCTGGAGCACCTCTTGCACCTTCCTTCTGCACTGACCTTGGTGTCTGCAGGGCTGCTCCTCTCACATATTCTCACTTGTCTCTTCTCTGGCCACAATTACTTCTGCCCAGTAAATTTTTTTCCTTTCTTAAATAAGTTGTCCCAGAGGCCTGGTGGGCTCAGCCTTGATGAATGGCAGGTCCCTCTTGAAGCCAGCTGTCTTTGGCTCTGTTACACATGGGGGAAGTTTCTGGAAGCTTCCCAAAGAAGCTGCTCCTGTAGTCCCCCACCCTGTTGCCAAAATCTTGTCACACAAACTCCAATGCAACACTGAAACAAAACCATTTCTTATGTGGAGGAGTCAAATCCCAACTATGTGAGCAAAGAAGATGTAAAGAACTAAAGCCTTTTTTTCTTCTAAATAAACACAGTGGCATCAGTAGAATCAAAATAGAAAAACCTTAAAACACTGAGGATGCAGAACAGATTAGATTTTAGCACAAATCTTTGGAAAAACAAACCCACCTTGACAGAATGAGTTTTGGTGAGCCTAAACTAAATGCAGTGATCAAAATACTAAGTCAGTGATATATTTTAAAGAATAGTCTGATGAGAAATAGAAACATTCTTTGTTCCATCAGTCACTCAAAACACATTTCCTTCCAGATGTGTCTAGAATCTGTCCAAGCACCAGTGTATGTGAATTCAGAGATGAAAACAATAATTCACAGTGGTAGGAAAGCATAAGGCATTTCTAGTATGAATGCCAATCATCCTCCATAGGTTTTGTTGCTGAGTGATGAATAGGATGTGAAGATGCACCTGATCAAAACCAAGCATTTCAGAAGGCACACAATCCATAAAATGCCTGGGGATCTTAATATTCAAAATGAGTGAGAACTTTGGTTTTACAACTTGTCTGTGAGCACATGGTAAGATGCAAAGCAAGGGTTGGGGTGTTGTGTTCATGTTAACCAAGAATGGAAAGCTTAGACAGACCTCCCAAGAATGGAAAGCTTAGACAGACCTCCTCCTGGTTTTTTAAAAAAATGCTGAGCTTGTAATGAAACAGAGTCTGTGCTGTCTGGAGGACAAGAGCCTTTGATGAATCACCCAAATCCCTACAGCCCAGGTACCACTAAGCAAACTTAAATACCAAATAAATTACTGTTTGTATCCCTTATACCTATTCACCTTCAAACCTGCCAACAGACGAAACAAATGACTAAAATATGTGACAAATGAGTTAGAGGTACAATACCTCGTTTTGGCTGCATGTTATTTAATAACTGCCAGATTCCTGGTATTATCCTTTAGACCAGGATTTATAGTCTTATTTATTTTACAGAGATGAGAAAATAATTCTCAAAAATACAGAAAACTGAATTCTATTAGGAAGAAACTATCAGAATGCTCCATATGATTTATCACTTTGAACACTTCCCTAACACTGGAGCCAAAGATTAAAAGTGATTTTCCTTGTGGATAGAGATGAGCATGATGTGACGTACATGAGTAGGCTACGCAGTTCTTTGCTAGTCACTTAGGAGAACAATACAGAGAATTATTTTTTAATTCTTTGCCTGGACTTGGGTAATAAAGCATGGCTTGGTGACACAGATGGGATAAGCAAGCACATCAGTCTGATGTATTCCACCTACGAGGTGGTGGGTCTGCCTGAGAGAGACTTGAATTTGCAATGGGGAACCATGGTCTCTACCAAACATTTCAGAAAACTCCTCCTGCACTTCCTTGGGAATCTGCTTCGATTCAATGGTCATGGCACAGAACTTGAGACGTAGGACAGCTGTGCCTAATTCTCCACTGACAAATGCATCAAACACCTATAAAGGACAGAAGTGGAAGTCAGTGACAGCGTTTTTGGATTAGGTTGAGTTGATGGGAAGACTGAACAAGTATGTCAGGTTTAGAAGATGATTCTAGTAGAAATAGAATGCAAGCAACATTTGGAAAAAATAATTCTGATATTTTCAAAGCAGACATTTCCTTTTTTGATTTACATTTGTATATTTACTTCAATATATTTTAAATATATGAATATTATTTTGAGCTTCTGAACTGTGATTCCTGTCATTTAAATACTGATTTTACACTGAAGAATTAAGCTCAGATCTGTCCTGAGGTGGATTCTCATTTCCTCTAGGTTTCAAGAAATGGCCATTAATAGGATTGCACACAAACAGATTGCAGCGGGACAGACTTAGTGTTCAGCATTGTGTTGCAGATCAGCACTGCACTAACTTCTTAGCTGGAAAAGCACTCTGCAAATATCCACTACCTGAAGGATGCAGATGGGACAGTGAGGATGCAAAGCCCCTAAGACAACTCAATCCAACCCAACACAGGCACTATACACCCAGTTCCTATTTGATGTATCACACTGGCATAAAGAAAATCCCTGACTGTGAGACAGAACAAGGGCTGAGGAATAATACAGCTGTCATTTCTGGCATGAAGAAACATTTTTTAAACTTTTAGAACTGATTGGATTTTCACTGCTAACATTTCTGCCAGACATCCTTTCAACAAAGTATCAAGACTAGGATGGAATATTTCATAGAATACTTGCAGAGGAGACAGAATGGTTGGATCTGCCTTCACTTTGCTCTTAAATTAAGATTAAAGGGGGGGGAAAGGAAGGCATAAGAGCCATTTCAGTGATTAGATTCACCCATGGAATAGCTCAACATGACATTAATTCTTAGACAGCTGATTAGGTGGTGTGCAGTCCTGTGCTGAAGGACCTGGCTGTGGTCAGGCTGTGGTCCAGGTTTGGGGGATGATTTGGGAGACAGGGGTGATTCTATAGAGTAGCAGCTAGGTGGGGTTTTTTTTAATAAACTTCAAAAGAAGATTGGAAGTCAGACTGCAGGTAGCATTTGTTCCCTGGAGTCTTCTGATTAGGCTGTTCATTATGAAGAATTGCTTAGTCAAAAAGAGGCAAGGGTATTGGTCTTGCAGGTCAACAGCAATTTGCAGAATATATCAACTGTTAAAAATGAAAGTTGCAGACAGAAAACTGAGTGCTCTTAATAACTAAAGGATTGAAATAGTGGAATGTGGGCTCCATTTTACCTTTGCTTTTCTTCTCTCTCTCTACTTTGATCTTTCCAACTATTTTTAATGCAAATATCTACACTATTAAGGGCCATCCATATGAAATGCTGTCACCTGCTCTTGGACCAAGACTTTTCTATGAAGTTTTTTCACAAATAGGCCAGAAATGTGATATCTGATGTTTTGTGAACTAATGCACTATATTTTTGGTTCCTATGATTCATCAAATTAGTTTGAGTGAATGGACATTTTTACCCTGTAATTTAAACTGAAGGATATTGAAGGGCAGCTGAATTTTTCCCCAGCTAATAAGAAGTCTCTTTTCTGTGAACATTGGAAGAAACCTGCCCAAATATGCAAATTGTGCTGATGGCTTTCCTATAGAGCATGTGCAGACTTATTAAACTTTTTTTTTTCTTTCAAACTCCTTATGCTTTTAAATGAATTCAAAGATTATGTTTCAAACTTGCAAGACTGTGTGGGTTTGAAAGCAACCAAGACAAGTAGCCCAGCCCTGAGACCGTTGTTAGGGCAGAATCTAGTAAAGTGAACTAACAATTTATAATACATTGGCTGTCACTTCAAATGTCAATGATAAACAAAATCAAAACACTCAGAGCAATAATGGAAAAAGGCATAAAACATCAAATTTGTAGCAAAGCTGACAACAAAAAGTATATTCACTGTGAATTACAGTCTTCCTAACTAGCTGAAGCTCTTACTGATTTTGCTTTAATAAAGGATATTCTCCTCCCAAGGGATTTAAATACAGTAGATTATCTAACATGCTTAACTGATGCTTGAAATTCCCTATCTGAAAGCTTATCCTTGATGACTGGGAAATCTGTGGTCTCTTGCAAACATGTTTGGGAGGGTGACTGGTCAGTTTGGTGGATCTGGATAGGTACACATATGGTCAAGGATGCCAACATTCCCTTGTACTGAAAAGCTAGTGGTTATTCCATTTTCCTAGATGTCTTTTTTTGGAAAGCTGTTCTTTAATAATGCGAACTGTTAACAACTGACTTTGAAAAGGCATCAGCTCCTGCTGTTTTGCAGCTCCTAGAGAAGATGAAAATGTTTGGAATGGAAAACCTCCACAAAAAAATATCAGAAATGTATATATTGATCAAAAGTCAGACATATGCTTGGTGGAAGTTAAAACTTCAGAGTACAAAAATAACAACTCTGCTTTCCGAAAACCTGTGCCAGCTACTAAAAATATTTTAATGAACCATTACACCTGCAGATACATCAGATGTGCACAGGTTGGATTGCAAGCCCGGGTCATTAGGAGTTCAAATAGCCTGGCTCACAGCAGGACCTGGGAAAGCCAGACAATTTTATTTAATCCTTATTAAAGGGGGAAGAGGAGAAAGAGGGAGCTAAACTATGTGACAGACAGGAATCTATAAAATGAAGTGTTAGGCAAAGGGATTAAGAGGAAGGACTAGAAAACTGCACATGGAATACAATGCAATTTGGATGCAGAGAGAATACCAAAAAGTCAGTCTGAGAACTACAATAAAGGTGGATTAGAAATCTCTGGCAACATGGTACACGGCATATATTAACTACCCTAGAATTTGTCAAGCCTCTTAGACTAGTTGTGTCTCCCAGGCAAGGTTTCACATTGTCTTGACTAGAACCCAAGTTATCTCAATTTGACATCCCAGAGATTTGCAGACTTGCTATAGTAAAAAAGCAAGTTACTGCTGTGCAATCCTCTGTGGCTTCTGCAACACCTTGGACCCCACAACTTGTTAGAAAAGGACCCCTGCTTCAGAGCAACCAAATCTAGGTTGAGTCTCAGAGCCTTGGGAGAGAGAACTTTCTGCAAAACCCCCCATTGCTCTGTCACAACAGAGCAGTCTCTCTGCCCCCAGCTGCCATTCAGGTGGCTTGGGACAGCTCTTCACTGAGATATGCAGCCCTTCCTGAGCAGGGCAATACAGCTCAATAGGGCACCTTCACAATGAATGTTTAGTGTGCACCTGAGCTAAGCCACATTTAACAAAAGTGGGGCTCCCTCATCTTTCTGTCCAGCTCTGTGGCTCTGACTTTCTTTGCACTGGCTCAAAGGCTTTTCTGACTGTGCAGAGCTAATCCAGCACATTAACCCAAAATAAAACTGTTGACTTTCCTGGCAAATTAATGCATTGCTGAAGGGACAAAATCCCCCAAGGGCTCAAATGGATGCAGGACCTTCCTTTTCAACAGCAAGAACAGATCACCTCAAGCTGAGGTGATTTATCCATGGGGGACTCTACCCATGGACTAATTTATACCTGTACTTTGCCTACTGCACAAAATGGACTTCTTATTACAAAATTACATTCTCAGTTTTGTACAGACACATTCCACAGCTTCTTCATTAAGAAATCTGGTCTCAGAGCATGCATAAAAGATCTCATTTTTATGGTAAATATTTCTATCCTGTACTTGTGAAGAGAAAGAAAAATGATAATGTATTAATATTACATGAGAATGATGAATTATCTTTCTATCCATTGACACCTCTGTAGGATGAGAATGGCACTGCTGTTTTTCAATCAGCAGTCTCTATGGCACCTGAGTATCCAAAGATCCTTAAAGAGTAGGAGACTTCCAGCCTTCTTATGTTAATTTTTAACAGCTCTCTTTACAGCTAATATTAAAGAGCGAAAGGTAAGCTCATGTTATTCCAAGAATCAAGCAGAATGACCAAGGTAATAACAGATCTGACATCCTTGGTAATTCTAGACAAAACAGTGATGTTATGTGAATTAAAGCAGTCATGCTATGTGTGATTCCATCAATAAGGAGTTAAAGGTAGGAATGTAATGAAAACAAATCCACATGGCTTTATGGAAACAAGACCTGACAAGCAGGCCTGACTTCAATTTTTGATGAGATTACAGGTTTGTTTGATCAAGGTAACCACATGGATGTGATAGACTTGGACCTTCCTAATGAATCTGATTTAGTACTGCTTGACATTTTGATTAAAACATTAGCATTATATAGCCTTAATAAAACACATTAAATAGATTAAGATCTGGCTAATTGATAGAGTTCAGCAAGCTGTTCTAACCAGATATTCAACACTGACTGGGGATATTTTTAGTGGAGCTCTGCAGGCAGGAACACTATGCTTGCTGCCATTCGATGTTCTGGAATTACACAGAAACATGGGTAATACTGGCAAAAGTCCCACAGTGTGATGAGGAATAGGTAGCTGTGCAAAGTCACAGTTTTGCCTGCATTGGCATAATTGTGTTTCTGGATTTGATTACATCTTCTTCCTTCGTTTCTCTACAGGCACAGAAGTTTTTTGTCAGGGTGTAGTTGCAAGACTGTGGTCTAGTCTGCTTCTGGTGGGCATACAGTGATTTCTCTCAAGGGTCATTGCTTTTAACTGCTAATATATGGATTATCAAAGGGACTCACATGAACCACTTTAGAAGTGTCAACTGTGAAACCATCACTTTTTGCACACTTCTATGTGTATTTTAACTACCAAAAATAAAACCTGAGATTAAAATATGTTTGCAGCTTTGAAAAGTCTGGAAATTCTAGTCCTGAAGCAGGATTTGTTATTAAAAAAAAAAACTAAAACAAAACAAATAAAAACAACAAGAAAGCCAGAGAACTGACCAGAACATTAATGATCAGTTATACACAAAACACACAATCTCTAATATAATCCCTTTCTGGTCAGCTGATCCAAGCACATCTTTCCTGATTCTTCATTTTCTTGGTCAGCTCTTGAATCAGATTAAGAGAACACTCAATTAATATTACTCTCCTTTGCCAGGTTTGATTCTAACCAATCTTTTTATATTACTGCACATAATCATAAGCTTCCTTCAGCAAAAATCAGAATGAAAGTTCATATGAATTTTGATGGTGAGGACTGTTAAAGACCCTGTTTCTCAGCAAAATCTTTGTAGCAAACTGTTATCCTTTTAACATTTGGCTTCTGTTTGACCTTGCAGAACAAGATGACCACTAAATGTAAAAGATACTATTCAGAAAATAACACTAAAGAAAATACCCTCTCATTACTATCTAAAATACAGATTCAGATACGTATTTTCCACAATGTACTGGCATGTCCTATTTAACTTTGTTTAAGTATCAATTTAACATCTAAAATCTTTCCACATTTTCCTAATTTTATCAACTTTTTATTAAAACTAGTGGTGACAATCTCACAAGTGTCCCATGAAACACCAATACCATCTAAACCAGTACAAGTTGGCAACAGAATACCTCATGTGTCTACTGCTTGTTTCTCCACAGGAAAAAAAAAGAAGCAATAGGGTTTTTTTACTGTGTCAAAACCAGATTGTTCCCTTTTTGTTGTTGTTGTTGATTTACAACAAAACTTCTCAGCAATGTGGTCATTTAATAGTGCTCCTTTCTGTGCCTTCAAAACTGTTACTGAGTTTGCCTATCTCCCTCTGCACCATCCCACAACTCTCATTTCCATCATTCTCTCTGTTTCTGGATTTGTGTCCAGCTTAGAGAAAAACTTTCAAAAGGGACATACATGCCTTACATGCACCAGTAATGAAACCAATTTTTTTTCTCAGTTGGTGTTTATAAACAGGACTGATTATGTTTTATTGGTCAGTTTGGGGTTTTTTGGTTTTTTTTTTCCTACAAGTCAGTTTTCCTAACAGCACACTGGCAGTGTGAGGATCCTTGCTTGCCCTTTTGGATACTGTGCAGTAGTATCTAATCATCAATACCCAGCTCTCCATAGTGATTCTCTGGAAGAGAAATGTTGGTATTCAAAAAATGTCTGCACATTATTCCAACTCCAAAGTTATCATTCATTCTTCTAATTTTCATCCTTTTCTTGACTTAAAACAGTCTTATCTCTGTCCTCCCTAGAACTGTAAAACTGTTGTGTTATCAGATTTTCTTCCTCTAGTAGCCCCTGACTCCCAGACAGACTTTTTGCAAGTCTCTGTGACATTTTCTTCATCCTAATTATTTCATTTTTAACCTTATCTTTCCCTTTCTTATTTACAATTCATGTCGTTATCTTTCTTTTGGGTTTTGTTAGTCTTTTTTTTTTTTTAAACTTGCATAGCCTCTGGTGAACATACTATCAGTAGGACATGACATTCTTCAAATAGCTTCAGCTGGGTTTTGACTTTTCCTCATTCTCCAAAACTCTCTACTTTTATCTTTACAGATTTGCTTACTCAGTTCCATGCCTTTTTTCATTTCTGTCTCCTTGCCATAGTCCTCATACATTTTGTTTCTCATACAAAGTTATGTTCCCTTTATTCCTGGCTACAGAAACCTATCAACCTTTCCAGTTTCATCAGCAATGTACCCTTTATTTTTCATGAGGGCATTAAGTGAAGCTACAGTTATTCTTTGAACTTTACTGCAATCTTTTAATCATTCAGATGGGGAGTACCTGTGAACACAAAGGGATGAGCTAAAGTGAAAAAAAAAGAGCATGGATCTCAGTATGTGATGCTGAAATAAAAACTATTATCTTCCTTCACAGAATTTTAAGATTCATAAAAACCAAATTAGGGTTTAGAGTGGGGATCAGACCTACACTAAGCGCCCCTAAAACATCTGAAAAATGAGGTGACCAGTGTGCAGTCATTGGTCACCTCAAGTGTGAGGAATGTGCAACACTTTGGTGAGGTGTTACAGATTAATTCCTACACAGGAGAGGTGTTATGTGTTTATTCCTTACACCATTTTATTCAGTTCTCGGCTTCCAACCACGTTGACAGCGCTGTGCCATGAGTCACTTTTAATCGCTGCCTCATTTGTTCCTGACCTGAATAACCTCTTTATAGAGGCTTGAGCGCAGTGTAACACGTCCTGTGCCGGATCGCGCTTCAGAGGCCCCAGAGCTGTCCCAAGCGATTTGCACGGCTTCGGAGCGAGCCTCGGGAAGGGCAGCCCTGGGTCCTTTGTATTCCTCCTGGGAAGGAAAAAGGGATCTGCCCCCGAGAAGGCAATGTCAGTGCGCGGGCTGAGCACCGACCCGCCCCGACCCCTCAGTGCCACGGCGAGAAATGGGGGCTCCTCACTCAGGACCCCTCAGGCCACCGCCAAGACCTTCACCTCCCGTGACATTTTCACAGAACCACAGAACCCTGGAAGCGACCCACATGGATCACTGAGTCCAATTCCTGCCCTGCACAGGACCACCCCCAAGAGTCACACCGTATGACGGAGAGAATTGTCCAAACACTTCTTGAACTCTGTCAGGTTTGGTGCTTTGGCTCTTGCCCTGGGAAGCCTGTTCCAGTGCCCAAACAGCTTCTGGGTTAAACAACGTTTTCCCAATATCCAACCCAAATATCCCCCGACACAATTTCATGCTGAGTTTTGGACCTCGCGACACCAACTTTCAGTCGTCCCCACCGCCACAAACCCTGATCCCCGCCAGCCCCGCTGCCCCCGGGGGCTGCCCCCCCTCAGCAGAGCCGGGACCGCTGCCGCTCTCGCCGCAGTGGGGCGGGGCCAAAGGAGGCCCCGCCCACCCCGTCGGGCAGGAGGGGCGAGGCGTCGCGGAGCTGCGCTTCTATTGGTAAGAATGGATGCCCATCTTGCAAACGCTCCAATCAGAGGCTGCGGATCGCGGGGGCCGTCAGACATTGCTTGTTCCCTATCTGGAACCGGCCGCCCGCGAGACGCTGGGCGCAGTCACCGCCCCTTCTGCCCTCTCCGCCAGTCACGTCCGGCCGGCCTGGCCGCAGTAAGGAGCAGGACCCCGCGCGTGCCTATCAATCACTGGCGTTTCCCCGCCCTTCTCCCCGCCCTGCCCGCAACGGAGCCGGGAGCGGGGGGCGGGGCGCCGGCAGCGCGCTGGTGCGGCAGGCGGAGCCTGGCGGACGGGGGAGGGAGGCAGGGAGGGGGAGGAGGAGGAGCTGCGGCTGAAGCCGGCGGAGCTTTCAGTACCTCGGAGAACGGCTGCGAGCGCGCCGGGCGGGCAGGACTCGCCACCGCCGCCCTCTGCTCCCCGCTCACCTAACCCGCTCCGCTCCTCTCCTCTCTCTCCCCGCCCCACGTCCCCCCGGCGCCGGAGGGAGCCCGGTCCCGCTGAAGCGGCTCCGGGGGGAGAGCACGGCAGCGGCACAGGCTCGGTGATCGGGACG
>VYXD01013277.1:19720-39298 GCA_013397195.1 Hylia prasina | reverse complement strand
GGTCGGGGCGGCGAGGAGAGCGAGGGGGCTGACACCCCGCATCTCGCACCCCGCCGTGGAGCCCGAGGGGAGAGAGAGGAGCACCGAGTGCGGCAGCGGCTGCCGGCATTTGCTGGGGTGGGCAGGGAACCAGGAACAGGAGTCGCGCCAGCGGCTGGGAGCGGGGAATCTGCTCCTCGGAAACCTCGGGGGCAGAGATACCCCTGGCTCAGAGGGGTTTTGAGGGGAAGGGGAAATTGAATGTGGACGCATTTTGATAGTTTTGCTGAAATAATCAAGTGCTGAAGGCAGATCTTAGGCAGATTAGTTAGCGGGATGGATCCCACTGTTTTGGATGCCGGCTTGAATTTTTTATTTACTTTTCTGTTTTGACCACTGCTAAATGTGGATTTTGTGAGCGAACCCGATGGCGGTTGTTCCATTGTTCCTTGTTTGAACGTAAATCTTAGTCCTGCTGCTTGTGGATTTTTTTTTTCATTATTTATTTATTTATTTATTTATTTATGGAAAGGATCTTTACAGGTAGCTTTTGCGTCTGACAAAATGAAGCCTTTGTATTTTTCAATCAATCATACCTAATATTGACATTCTGTTGGGTACAAGAGACTTAAAGTGCTGCCTCACTCAGAGGACCATTAAAGACTTTCTCGGTCGCTACATGTAGCTGAATGTGTTACGACATATCCTTTCTCCCCCTCAAATCTTCCGAAAGATTTTTCCAAAATGAAGAAATTTAATTTTCGCAAAGTTTTGGATGGTTTAACTGCCGCATCCCCTGTTGGAAGCAGTGGCGGTGGCAGTGGAAGTGGGGCTAGTGGTGGCTCCGTGCACCCAGGAGGGACTGCGGGAGCTGCAGGGACACCCAGAGAGGAGATCCAGGAGACGCTCACTTCAGATTATTTTCAGATCTGTAAGGTAAAGGCTGTATTTTTTATTTTCTATAGACATATTAAAAGCTGCTCTGGGTTGGGGGTTGGTAATATGATACCAATAAGCTTTTTTCTTGAGATCTGCAGTGGTTGTATAAGGACTTTGGAATGAAAAGACAGAGATCCAGTGGATGCTTTTTTCTTCCTGCTGCAGAGTTGGGGTGGTCAGTAAATTCGTAGAAATCTTGATTTCAGCACTCAGGGCCGAATTCCAAGTTCACACTTGGACCCCAAACTGCTGAAAGGATTGTGGACGGGAAAGCAAATCAAATGGTAGTACCAATAACATTTACAAGTTATTAGAAATTGAAGATTGTATGCATCTACTTCCCCTCCTCACTCTTCTCATCCTTCCTGCCTTTCCTTCTCTATTTTAAGAAAAAGGCACAAGCTAGAAATAAAGGACTGTTCAGTGACTACTGAACTGAGGACTTCAATTATTTGTGAGGAGCTGGATGTAGATTCAGGGTGGCTGTTTACCATTTGTACTGAAGTTTCTGATTGCATGATAGCAAACTTGGTGGGACAGCATAAATACCAAAAGTTGCCAAATCTGTTCTGCTTTTTATGTGTTGATCACCTTAAGGGAGAATTTTCTATGGGTAGAAAGCATAAGATATCCCTGTGTGTATTTTGGTTTGTATCTGTTTTCTGCAACAAAGCTTTTAGTGGTGGTCTTAAATACTTGCACCTGTAAAACAGTACAAACTATTTGGTAGTTCTGACCAACTCTGGAATATGAAAATCCTACTTTTGTAATGAAGACAAAACACAAAAGGAGGTTATGGTTGTCTACTATTACCTGTCAGTTTTGTGTGAATTCTGGTGGCTTTACAAACAAAGTTTTGTCTGCTTATTTGTTTTGATTAGAAGCTTCAAAACCAGAATTTTTAATTAGTGCAATTTGCATCACTAGGAGTAAATGGAGTCCACCTATTAAGTATACGTTGCTTTTATTAATCAGATACAAATTGATCTGAAATTTAGATTACAGTCAACTCCAGCACATCATTATTTCTTTTCATGTTTTGGAAAGAAGAAAGAAATATAAACAACCAAGACAAGCCTATGAGACGTTTTGTGAAACACACAGCTTCTCTGATCTCAGATACCATGTTTCTAATTCTGTTTGGCTTTCAGCCGCAGCTGGTGTCAAAACTCTTGCAGACTTCAAGGGGAGAAGGATGAGCCCCTATGGCTTAAAGATTCAGAGACCTTTAGATAGGTTCTACAGAATTCTAATTCTTTTTTTTTTTTCTTATAGTTCTTTGCCATCCTGAAACACAACAGGTTCCAGCCTTTTAACTCAAATGATTCTGTAGTTTAATAGAGGGTCAGTGATGAGTGCATTAGAATCATACCTGCTTCCCAGGCTTGGATTTGACTGCTTTTGCTTATGTACACAGTAATTTAGCATTTTGTGAAACTCCAGGTATTCAGTACAGTGACTTCCCATTTTTGTCATGTCAATAAAAAGACAATACAAACAATCAAGGTACATTAAAATATCATTAGAAGGTCTGACATTTAACAATTTCTAAGTAAGGCTAAAACTAAACACGGTTTTTCATGTTTAAGTCGTGATAGGGACAAAGATCTGTATTTAGTGAGATATATTCTTATTTTGTATGGCTAATTTGTAAAAATAAGCAACATAAGATGAAATTTTTTTTCCCCTAATCTCCATTATTTCCCTTGTTTGCTTTGATATTACTTGAAGACAGTTCGTGTTATGTCCTGATAGATCTACTTGGAATATATGTAAAAGAATATGCCATTTGAAGAAGATTTCAGTAGCCAATATTTGCCTGTCTTAGCTCTCAGGTTAAAATGTTCTCAACAAAGTAAATATTTATGTAGGAAACCTTTTGGTTGCCTGCAGCAGCACTTGCTTATGAATGCATGTTACTGCAGAAGTCTACGGTACGCAAAATATCGGCTTCTTTTTTTCCAAGATACAAAGGTATGCCGAAAGCAAACTTCCAAAACACTGGGTGATCATGTGCTCCTGACACTCCGCAGTGTTTATTCCACGGGCTCCGCTGGAGCAGCTCTGTAGCACTCCAGGAGCGCGTTTGAAGGCAGCCCCAAAGCTGTGAGGGCCCCGAGCTGCTGCAGGGGAACCGAGGGCAGCGGGGCCTGGCGCAGGCGCCGCTTCCCCCCGCCTGCTGCGGGGGGCCAGAGCCCGGGCAGAATCGGTACCTCAGTCCGTCGGAATGGAATTAACAACACACCGACACGCGCATAACCCCAATTCCGTCCTCCCCGAGCTTTTGTTGTGCAGCACTTCTGGTATTTCAATTGGGTATTTGCATGTTCAGTTACATAAGTTACGCGGGCTGCATATTTAAGGCTCCTTGATCTGTGATCCTGCTGCACGCAGAGCTGAGTAAAGCTAATGGCAGTTTTGGTTTGTTATCTGCACGGTCGAGGCAATCTGGGCCAACAGCCTAAGTAGCACCTCAGACTGGTTTTCCTTTCTTTGCTGATTATAAAAATCCTCATTTAGAAGTGAAACGTAAAAGCTGACTCACACTTAAGAATTAAAGGGCCTCTCCCTGCAGTTTTTATGTAAATAAATTGCCTTTCTGAAGTTTGTGGGAGGTCTGCTTGACTGAAAACTCAGATCCAATCCTCTAGCAGAGCACTGTTTTGAATGGTAACACACCTGATTTCATTTGTAACACACCTGAAATTCAGCCAGCTCTCCATTTTGTGGCATTTTTATGTTGGTTATGACCACAGAGCCTTCTTGAGATACATATTAAACAGAAGTAAACTGAATATTTTATGCTGAGATGTTCTCCATGAATTACTTTTGGCATTTATATTTATATCATTTATGGGTCTTCTGTATTGAAAGAATTAAATATTCTTGAAATTATTACATATGAAACAGCTATGTCCTGTTTTAAGCATGATAAATTTATACGTTGGTAGCTGTAATAATGAATCAGTGGCACCATTTTCAGAGTACTCAAGCAATGAGAAATATTGTCATACCTATTTTGTGACAGCAGAAAGCTGAGGTACAGTTTAGGCTGCATCTAGGGGCTGCTCTTGGGATTTGGGTATCCAAGTGGAAGTCATGAAAAAATTGATTTATATGAAAATTGATTTATATGAAAAAATGGATAGTTCACATTAGTTGAGTTGAATTTGTGAGATAGCAGCATCAGCCTAAAACTAGGCATGATCCAGTAGAAAAAGCTACTAAAGTCTATGTTAATTTTAATTGGGATAGAACTAATTTCCTTGGGTTTGCTTCTTTGTATTTTCCCTCTGTATATATGTTGTTTTTTTTCCTCTGGCAAGGATTTTTAGGCTCACCTGTGTTTGTCCAGACCATCTAGAAACTAAAATACGGCACTGGGGAGAGATCTGCTATTAATAAAGGAAGTGAGAAGCTCAGTTAGGGTGTTTTAAATCATTTGAGTAGAACTTTGAGCAGAGGGAACATAAGAAGGAGAAAACAGAGATTTTATTGCTTTTTCAGAAAGGTGCTTGTTAGGGGATGACGCAGCTGGGAAAAACTGAATAAGAATGAAGATGTACATTTTTTTTGTATGTGAAGTACTCATTCCACATGAAAATAAGTCTCCCATGTAGAACTACTCAGGGTTTTCTCGGAGAACAATCATAGAGTTGAATTGAATTTGTAGAGCCTGAGGTTAATAACTTTGAAATCAAGACCTCAGTTAAGGGCACAGTAACAGTTGTACTTTACCAGGTATACAATTAGTTTACTCTAACATGTTTTCTTTTGCTTTGGGCAGCAACTGGATACCCACAAAAAGGTCCAAGAACTGGCAATTTAATCTTCTCAAAGAATGGCTTCCCAAATGGTTATGGACTGCCTTTAAATCCCAAAGCATGAGATTTCTGTTCTTTTCCAATTTGGTCTTCAGTGTTATTACTGGGTTGTCTTGCAACCCAATAAACATCCTTTAACTCTTGTTGCATTGTTTATATTGATAGTGTAGTCATAGTTTCAGTATGTTCATTACCCAGTCTTTATGCAAATCCCATGGAGGCCAGAACAGTTTTAGGCTTTTGTTAAAACTGATACAGAATCCCATGGCCAATTGCAATTGTGCCTTCCTAATCTTGCTTATGTTTTGCAGAAACAGGCCTTCAAAATACAGTCAATGAGTAGCCAAGTTAAATACCTTAATTATCTGGATTTCCTATCAGGTGGTCTTAAATTTTAATTCCCAGAGTTTACAGATGGTAATACCTTATTTTGTCAACCCATGAAGATAAACATTTAATCCTTCTCACAACAGCCAAGTAGGTATTTTAACTGCAAATGCAACACGACACTATAGGTCAGTGATAACAGAGAGAAGATGAATTTTGGAATGGCAATTTAAGCTCAGTGCTGCAGGAGCACATTTCTGGTTATGAAGAATTAAAAACAAAAAAAATCCTTGTTATAAGCTGACAAAACACTGACAGTGTTTTAGTCAGTTTGAGCTGTTTGGTTAATCTGTCTTGTTTCCTTGCTAAGATCATACGGGGAACAAAAAATGTTTGCCAAGCGCTACATTTCCATGAAAACTCATTTTAAAATTAATATGAACTCTTACTTGTAAGTTCTCAGAGTTCATTTAATACTTAAATGGTAAATAAGATAATGTTGGGAAGGAGGGGTTTTATATATATATACACCAGAGTTTGGATCTAAAGTTAGATACAGAACCCAATTCTGTTTAAAACCACAGTGTCATAAATGACACTTCTAAATTAGATTATAGTAATTCATGAAATTTGTGATGAGCATAATGTTTTCTTCTTTTTCAAGTGTTAGTTAGAAATAGGATTTATCCATGGGAAAGAGCATAGCATATTAAAAGCTTCTTTTGAAAGAATTTTGAACATTTTAAGGTACTTGTAGTAGTACAACTGGATTCACGTTTTGGGAGTTTTTGTGCAAATATGTGTCTTTTTGCATTATTAATCCTAAATGAAGTAACGCACACCCTTCATGGCCAACACATGCAATTACATCTTCAATATTATTTCCAGACCTTTCAAGTTGCTGAATAAAGCACTCAAAAAGTTCTTAAATAACTTTGTTTGCACAGACAACTTTTAATTACATGATCCCATATTTCTTCTATAGATTTAATTTAGCAGAACAAATAGTGTTTGCTCATAGGAAAGTACTTCAATATTTCTTTGCATACTTAAAACTCAGAGCATGCCTGAATATTAAGTTCCCCATGGACTTTTCCAACAGAAGTGCTCACCACTGTAGTTCTGAAAGCTTTATAAACATTAATGAATTGACCTTCATAATATTTCTGTGAGATGGAAATGATATTATCCCTGCAGTATAGATGCCACAGAAAATCCAAAATATTCATTGTCCACTGTTTTGAGTCTCCAGCTTGACCTGTTTGCATCTGTTTTCTTGTTAGCATTTTTAACTTATCCCACGTCTTCCCATTGAGCCTCCCATTGTTTTTGCATTCTGTTGCACATATTCTGTACAGCTGCAGTGTGATCTTTAGGTTAGTTCATCAGTTTATATGCCCACCTTAGACAGCCAGAATGACTCTGAATTTCCTTTCTGTCTCAAATGACTACAGATGGATTTCTGGCTCCACTGTACTATGGCTGAAAAAGACGATTTAATTAATCTCTACAAGAGGAGAACAAATTATACCACATAGATTAACTTATTTCTTATATTTTTTAATTGTTTTGCTTTTTATGGTTGACCTTGCATTTTTAACAATGTAAGGATCATAGCTAACCTGAGCTGGAAGGGATCCTTGAAGATCACTGAGTTCAATTCTTGATTTCACAAAGGGAAACCTAAAGGTTAAGATATTTGCTCTAATTTTGTGTGCCATTTCAAGTGTGGGATTGTTGTGGGGTTTTTTTGGGGTTTTTTTTTTGGTTGTTGGTTTAGGAGTTTGTTTGGGTTTTTTTCTTGATCCATGGGATCATAGATGTTAGAAGATCATCTATTCCCAACCCCACTGCCATGGGCACAGACACTTACCATTTGACCAGGCTGCTCAAAGCACCATCCAACCTGTCCTTGAACACTTTTAAGAATGGGGCATTGACAGTTTCTCTGGGCAACCTGTGTCAGTGCCTCACCACGCTCATAGTAAAGAATTTTTTCCCCAAAATCTAATCTGAATCTGCTCTCTTTTAGTTTGAAGCCATTACCCCTTTTTATATCACTACATGTCCTGTAAAAAGTCCCTCTCCAACTTGATTTTAGCCCCCTTTAGGTACTGGAAGGTGCTATAAGGTGTCCCTGGAGCCTCCTCCAGACTGGACAGCTCCAACTCTAGTGGGAACACTGGCTATATTATTCCTCACCTGTGGGTCATCAGGTAGTTAATGAGAATTTTTCTCACTATTGCAGTGGGAAAAACAATTTTTAATCTCATGTAGGAGGATGGAGGAAATTCAGCCTGGTTGGCTCACAGTGTTCTGATTGAGGAGCTGTCACATAAAAAGGTTGCATAAGCAACTTTACCCCCAAGTTACTTCTGAAAGAAAAATACTTACATTTAATTTTTTAAAGAAATTACCAAGAAATTACTTAGAGTTTCATGGCTAAAAATATGAAGATTTTTTTTTCCAGATAGAAATGCATATTCTGTGTAAAATATGCAGCTGTCCTCAGTGGAGCTGGACTACATCCTAGACAGATCCCATTCTCACATCGTTTAGATGACTATCCACTCATATCTGCTTCCTATTCTGAGACATCTGATACTCGCTGGTTTATGGTTTATGCCCAAAATACCTTTTGAAGTCTGTGTGAAAATACTGTGAAAAGTTAGTTATATTCACTTTATAAACTGATAAAAGGAAGCAGTAGTGACTGAACTAGTACACCTTCCTAAACTACATGAATATAGTGGTCTATTGGCTATTCTAAGAAAAAAGTGCTCATAAAAGTAGCTTATGGGGTATATTAATTTGTCACAATGTGTGTTAGAATCATTATAGGGGAAGATTAGAGGACTGTAGGATTAGAAATACAAGTAATCTGCATCTGTGGAGAGGAGAGAAAGCAATATTATTAGGTACAGATGGCTGGCGAGTATGCTCAAATGTAATAAGATGTTATCTTTGTGCAGTGCTGGGTTCATTCCTAACAGATCATCAGCAAAGACAATGAATAACAGAAAGTACTAGAGACAATCTGTCACCTGTAGCTAGGGCCAAAGTCTGAGGAGGTGCATTCTTTATGGTTCTTTTGAAGTTAAGTTGTATATAGTACTGAAAAAACCCCAACCTCAATATCCAAGGCCTTGAGTTGATGAATTCATGGACTCAGAAGGAGCCTTACTGAATTCTGTGGTGTATACAAGTAGATGCATGTGTGTATGGTAACATGTCTTTTTGCAGAATTTGAATCCAATAAATTATAAGTAATTGCTTCTATTTTATTTAAAAATCTGTTATGTAAGAGTGCTGTGAGGTCAGACACTCAGAATTCAGGTCCCTTATTCAGCTACTATCCAGTTATGTCTGTATGTGAGGCAATCTAGTCTTTATTGCATCTTTTTATTTTCTTAAAGTGTCTGCTTATATTTTGTTCCTGTCCTCCATCACATTTGTTTTGAACAATATAAAACATGTGAGGAGGCTGAATGCTGTTCAGTTTGTGCTCTTTGCAGCAGTTCCTGTGAGGGGAACTCTGTATTATCCACTGGACATCACCATAATAGTAAATAATAATAAATTAATTAATGCTCATCAATGCTTTGTTCATCCTGTTCCATCTATTGTAGCCCTTCAGGGTGCAGATGTGCTCTCAGTTACAGCTGTCCATCATAATTTGTGTTACAGGTACATTCCATTGTAGCTGTGGATAAAATTTAATTTTACTGAGTCTACAGCTCCCTGCTTAATTCATTGTTTGTCCCTACATATATTCTGAAATGGTCCCTGAATGAGGCTAAGGCAGGAGAAGTGGCCTGTGGTTATGTAAACAGAGATCTGATTCTTAGGATCCTTGGCTCTGCTGTCTTCATTTGTGTCTGTGAGCTTGGTAGCTTCACAGGCAATGCAGAGGGGGACAGTGATGTGCAAGATGTGCTGGATTTCACTGCTGTGAGAGAGTAAAAACCTGCCACAAAATACCTGCATTTCATTTGGAATTTATCTTCACCCTGTGTGAGGTGATATGCTGGCCATTATTTTCAGGTTAAATTCTCAATTCAACTTCAGAAAAAAAAAGATCTTCAAGTTCCATACTGCATGTATACAGAGAGAAGGTAGGAGAAGATTAATTATGAATTAGTATTAAATAGCAAACAACATTGCATATGCTAGTAATGAAATCTGGTAATAGCATCTGTATACAAGAATGCCAAATTACCTTGCAGAATAGATTTTCACATGAATAAACCAATAATACAGATTATCTCTGTATCAAAGTAGAATTTTAACACTCTGTTTCTCTAGCTTCCTCCCCTGCCATTCCCCATCCCAAACCCTCCACCTTTCAAGAACTTTATCACATCAGTAACATTTTTTCAATCCCCAGTATGGCTGATTTTTTAAAAAAACTAAAATATTTTTGAAGCAGGAACCGAAGCATTTGTTTCAGAACAGAAACCACAACCAGCCAGAACAGAACATAATTAGTCCAAAGTAGTGAAGTTTCAGAAAATCCAAAAATGGGAAGTCATGCAAAATTAATTAGAGTTATTGTTATGTTGATCTGATCTAAACTTAATAAGAACAGGTTGGGTTTTGTTTAATTTCTCATTAAAGTTACGAAATTATCTTGTTCTCTGTATCCACAGTCACAATGAAGACAAAATATTTTCCTTTCAGGGCTATCAGAGAAATTGAATGATTTTACAATTCTTGTATATGGCCCTAAAGCAGATCTCCATCAGGCAGATGATATTCTGAACCAGCCTGTCTCAGGTTCTAGAGTAATACTGTCAAATGATGCAACAACAAAATCAATGGAACTGCTATTTGAATTACTTTGATTATAAAGATTTTCCATTTGGACTGAAGTCTTGCTTAAGTAGGTAGGCCAAAATAAACATTGCAATCAGTAGTTTAGGGTTGGGTTTTTTAAATAATGCTACATTTAAGACAAGGGTAGATATAGTTTTATGAACGATCAAGACATTTCTCCATATGCTGGTGCCCTATTTCTAGCCAGTTTAAATGGCAATAGTGGGAAGTACATTACACCGTATTTACTGTGCAGTGGATGCAACTCCTTTATTGTGGTCTCATTTTTTCTTCCCTTTTTTGTATATTTGCCTGGGATTTATTGTGGGTTGTTTTGTTTGGTTGGTTGTTTTTAGACTTGGAAGAGTTCTTTTAGAAGGAATAAGAAGGGAAGACATGAAAGAATTTTGCTTACATCATTCTCCCGTGGACTTGGGATTTCTCCAAAGGGCATAATGTCTCCCTTGGGATGGTTATATTCAAGTATTACCATGTAACTTACAATGCTCTAACTCAGTGCTGTGGTGGATGTAGCAGGATGATGTAGTTGCCAAGCAGTT
Source organism: Hylia prasina (assembly GCA_013397195.1). Taxonomy (NCBI): domain Eukaryota; kingdom Metazoa; phylum Chordata; class Aves; order Passeriformes; family Sylviidae; genus Hylia; species Hylia prasina. The sequence continues at coordinate 28,854 of VYXD01013277.1, read as the reverse complement.
GCTTGGCCATAGCGACACCGATTTAAATAGATCCAGAAAGTGATATTAAAATTCAACCCCTTTAGCTTTGGGCAGGAGGGGTTGGACCAGACAGTCTGCAAAGTTCCCTTCCGACCTCACCTGAACTAGGGATAATAAAGCTTATGGAGCAACATAATTTATTTATTTGTGATTTTTTCCTGTCTAAATTACATTAATTTTGTATTTTTGATACACTACAGTGTATTTCAAAGGACAAGCTTGAGGAGAATGCTTTTTGAAATTCAGAAGGCCTTATTTTCCCCCTGTGGTTTGCTTAGCTCAGCTGATTGTATCTATATGAATCACATCTAAATAGGACCATCCTTATTTAATAGTCTTTATCATTTAGCTTGCAGAACTGAAAATGACAGTGGAAAAGCACATCTCTGAAGTATCTGCAGAGATCTTCATTACAGAAAAAAAGATCTTGTATGTTCATTGTACAAAAATGCATAATATTAAAGTCAGTTAATTTCAAATACTCTAAAATATCTCTTATTTTTCATATAATTATCAGTGTGTAATACTTGTGAAACTAAACATTTAAAATTCAGGCTGTATTTGAAGTCTGCTTTATGTCCAGGACAGCTACTTTCTCAAAATTCTACCATAGCTAATTAAGTGACCTTTTATAACAAAGTGAGTTCCATAATTTGGTTTTATTGTTTAATTTAAAAATTAAACAATAAACCAAATTTGCTTACTGCTAAAAGTATTATTCTTCTATGCCAGCAGTTTTTGTAAGGAGATATGAAATGCTGCTTGTTTCTTATACATATCTTTTCTTCCTTCCCCAATATTCCTATTTCAGTGCCACTACTCTTTTGTGCCCACATTTTCTATGTTTTTTTTCTTTACTGTATTTTTCTCCATCAATACTGATCTCCTTTTTCTTCCTCTCTGTTTCGCTGCTACTGGCAAGGATAATAAGCTCCTAAGAAGTAGCCTGCTGAGACAAACCCATGGTCCATATCTCCCAGCAGTCAGTCTCTGACAGTGGCAGCAAAATTGTCACTTAGGGAGGGTAATAAGTTACATCACTTTCTGCAGTCCATTTCCTTTCCAATCTCCCATCATTCACCAGCACTGGATTTCATATGTCAGAGGGCGTATCTCTAGCTGGTCTTTTAAAAATCCATTTATCCATCATGTCAGTGAATTTGTCCCATTTTTTCCCCCCATTTTAAACTAATCTTTAATTTCCTTTGAATGCCTCCATGGCTTTGCCAGATATGTTCAGATTGTTTATGTAAATCTTAGTCATATCCCCCCACATACAGCTCTCAAGGAATGGGCTCACAGAGGTTTTCTGTAGCAGCAGAATGATGCCCTCTGTGTTAGTCCTTCCAGTGTTCTTCCTCATGATGTCCAATATTACTTGGCTTTTTGGGGTTGCTGTTGAACATTAGTATTTCATAGGAATGACAACCATGCCCCAAAATTACTTTGAGTTGCAAATGCTAGTTCCAAATCCAGCATTGTGTAGATCTAGTTAAGTTTGGTGTTTTTTTCCTTCTAGATATCTTACATCTATCCATGCTGAAGCTCATTTATCAACTTCTTGCCCACTTAAGTCACTCTAATGAAGTCTTTCAGGAGCTGGTCACTGGTAGTACTGAATTTCACTATCCAAAGGAGATTGCTATTAGCTATGATCTCAGAGACTTCAGGGTTCATTACCTTTTTTAGGTCATTAAACACCATGAAAAAAATTGGTCCAAGCATGGAGAACTCTACTTGTGAATTTTCTTCATGGTGAAAAATCCATAAAACTCTGTCCTTTGTTTTCTGTGATCTAACCAGCTTTCAGTCCACAAAGAAATTTCTTCAGTCCCATGACACTTCTGTTTCTGTAATAACTTTGCTGTGGAATTGGAGGGCTTTTGGAAAACTTATGTATATTCATATCCCCTTTATTTACTTGCATGCTGACAGCTTCATAGAATTAGAACTAGTCAAACATGATTTCCCATTGAAGCAACTCTGCTGACTTCTGCAACAATCTTTATCTGTATGCTCTGTTAGCCTTTATTTTACCATCTTGTCAGGGACAGCAATCTGCTTTCCTAGTCTACAGGTCTAGAGTCCCTTTTTAAAATGGTTTTTTCCAGATGACTGTTTCTAGCTTTACACCAAGGAAAAGAACTATCTGTGGGTATCTTTACATAAGGAAAAAAAAAAGGTAGTTTTTTTAGAACATTCTGTGAACATGCTCAGAAGCCCTGGTTCCTATTAGAGATTGAGAGTTAGATGGAATCAATAACTTGGATTTGAAAAGTTGTAGCTAAGCTATGATTTTTACAAAAAATATTACTTCGAAAAATGAAGATTTAACTTGTAAAAAATTTATCTCTCCTGTGTTTACTTTGGTTGGAAGCCTGCTGATACCTTGTCCTCTTTCCATTTTTCATGAAAGGGATCAGTCTTACCAATCAGATATTACAGACATAGAGAGCCATAAATGAGTGATGTCATGGTCTTGTAGCGATGTAATACATGGCAGCTTATTCGTATAAACACTCATTTTTATCACTACAATCTTGGAGCACCACAATACTAAAAATAGTATAGAAGTGGTGAAAATGCTGTCATCATTTTTAATTTCCTACATAGCTGAGCAAGAGGCTGGAGAGGTTTCAGTCAACACTTCATCCTCTATTCTGTAAACCAATCAATTATTCTTCAATGCCATCTTTGCTTGTGGCGTGTTGGTGACAATTTGGAAGTAGACTCTATGTACTGAGCCACAGGTTTAGACTATGTAGTTAAGTTTTAGCAAATGTACATATTCTCAAAAATTATTTACCTAAATAAATCACTTTTTTTGTCAGATGTTAAATGAAACAGGGTATCTATAAAATATTAGTAGAAAAGTTACAAATTTTAAGTTTATGCAAATTGTCAAAAACATTTTTGACTATAAACTCTATATATTAGTTGATGCAGTTTAAAATTTGATCTAGTTCTGTGTTTTTTGGAGCTATTTAATGTTATAATTCACTTTTATTAGAAAGGTGTCTTTGAAGTCTGATATAAACTACCACAGAATAAAAGTTGGTAAAACTCTTATACTGAAGAATTGCATTATGCACTGTGTGAACAATTATACTGGATGTTGCATATTAGTACTAGTCTGATTTTTTTTTCAGCTAATGAAATATATCTTAGACTGAAAAAGACCATTATGTTCTGCACAGGATATTAAAATGTTCATTGGTAGAATACTAGCAAGCCCGAATAATCGATTTCCTATATTAATTTAGGTAAATTGTTTGTGTAAAGATTACTTTAATAATATATTCATGCAATTCACTGCTTAAAATTATTTAAAGAGAATTTAAGAGAAAATAACTAAGCTGAACACAGATTTATGTTGAAATTGTATCTGCATTTGTAATTATTCTGTTTCAAATAAATTATTTTGCATATTGCATGGAAACTGTATGTCCTAGGGAGCACAGACTGCCTCTAGAGACAGCGTGCCCAAAAAGGAGACATAAAAGGAAGCTGGATAATGTGAAGAAAAAGCAATCCTGGCTCCATCTGCTGTCTGTTTTTTTTCTCTCCCCTTTTTTTTTCCTTGGCAGCTTCTTTCTTGGGGTATTTGGGGTAGTTAGGCCTCCCTATATTTCTTTGAACACAGACCAATTTTTCACCATAGTTGTGCTTTTACCTGCTATTGACCCCAACTACTTTGTTTTGCGTTTCTGAGCACCGCTGATAGTTTTATTCCATGTTGTTCCTACTGGACACAACTCAGATAAAATAAGGATGGTTTGTTTTAGGGGTTTTTTTTGTCACCCTAAGATCAAGTTAATTTTGTAACCTTCTCTTCTTTTTCATCTGTATTAGTAAATGCTGTGAGAAAGCCCAGGCACAGTTCTAGACCTGTTACTCATCCTTAAAGCTCATGTTCACTCAAGCTGTATCAATACACAACTGAAAAGTCAACTCCAAGTGCTGGCTTTTCGTGTCAATTTTTCTCACAATCCTTGGAAAAAGAAGGGAACAAAAAGCTTTTGTTGGATCAAAGGTGAGGACAAGAACCTGGGAGTTTGGAGTGTTACACCTTTTCCATGTTCTTTTGTTGAATAGTTTTAATCTTCAGAATAATTTCGGAGGGCCAAACCCTCAGTTACAGAGAAATCTTTTTCTGCCCTAACTCTGTACTATATAATGTGGTTTTCCTTCCAAAATGGTTTTGTTCTTTTGGAGTCCTAATAAATATAAATATTTTACTTGAAAGATGTAATTTACTTGGATGTTCAATAGAGTTCAATGATTTTAAAATAATATTTTACAAATGGCAGAATTTTGCATTCACAAAAACCTCTCACTTGGAATTAGTGTAAATACTCAAATTTGGAAAATGGCTGCAAATTAGAAAGAGCACTTCGAGTCAATCCTAGAGTTCAAAAATTGTACTGAGCTATGATCCTGAAAAGATGTACATCACTGTTCTTTTCAAACATAGTTCTATCTCAAATACAGGACCCAATTAAAATTTCCAAATGGGAAGTCTGACTCTAGATTGCAGAAATACTGAAAATACAATGCAGATCCTAAATATGGAGGTAAGGATGCAAGTCTTTAAAAATATTTACTTTTGCATTCTTAGATCTTAAAAATAGGACTGAAAACTCCGGTAGTGGCTAAACATCAGAGAAGCTTACCATGACTGGAACTGATAGAAATTCAAACTTTATTATAGAGAGCCTTTCTAAAATCCATAATAATAATTTTAAAAAAAGATGATTGGTGAAATATGTAGGTTTTTTCAGATAAGGAAGAACATTTGTTCACCATAATACAGAAGTTTCAAATGTGATAGCAGATTAGTAATGCTACATGTTCAACACACTAGAAAGTACTACAGTCTATGGTTCCTGATATTTTTGTGACAAGAGAGGTAAAACCATTTCTAGTGTGTGTAAGTCTGGTCCCAGCTTAGATATCAGAATAAAAAACTTTATATTTGCATAATCCTAACACTTAAGAAGATAAGAAAGTTAAAAAAACCCCAAAACACAAAGCAAACCAATCCAGAAACAGATTTGAGATTTTGATAAATGCCTACATTAACATAAAAAGTGAGTTACTTTTTTACAGCTTAGTGAAGTAGCATATGCTTCTGGGTTTTTTCAGCCTAGAAACTAATAATTAGACATTCTTTAAACAACTTCCCTTATCAGCAGTAATTAATATACGAGACAAGTAAGATCTCTTTTAAGGAAGTGGTTATTTGCTGAAAAACATACATTTGGTTGTTCCCAAACTGCTTGTGAATATCAGTTCAAGTGTTTCCAGCTGTAGTGGAGGAGTTGGGAGTGATACAGCTGTGGAATCATCAGCTGCCTTTTACTCAACAGGTCTGCAATTAAGGAGTCCCTTTTGTTGAAGTTGTTCCATAGGGACTGCTGAATGTTTCAGCAGACATTAAACTAGATAATTTCAAGGAAGAGGAAAATAGCTTAAAAAGTTAAATTTCATTCAGTTCAAAGTACTTCCTCTCCAACCCCAACCACTTACTAAAAAAAGAGTCAGTCCTAGAATTCAAAGTTGTATTTTGTTAAATAATATAAACCCTTACTATTATACTAAAAAATAGCATTTTGTGCCCATTTTAGGTAAGCAGCCTCACACACAAATTTAGTTATAGTTCATTTTTATGTGTATTTTTATAGTCTAGTCTTGTTATTTTCAATTTTACTCTCATGTTAGTGTTCTCCCTCATCAGATTCTTCCTCATAAGAATTGGGCAAGACATGTTGGTCATAACCTTCAGGTTAAGGTAACTTAAAATACTGAGGCAGTCTTCAAGGATGTGTTGTATGATGCTCAGTTTATTTATTCCCCAAAGTACCTCAGCAAAAAATTAGAATTAAAAGCACAGTATTATAAATAAAGATTAAGAAAGGGTGAGTGGTTCAGTTGCTCATTTTGAGAACATCTTCTCTGGCGTCTTTGTTTTCTAAATTGATATTAAGGGTTTTTACCTCATAGACTCGATTCAGTTTATTGGTTTATTGGATCTTTTCCCCTGGACATATTCCATTTCTTTCTGCTGGAGTGATTCTCAGGCTGAGGTTGTTTCTGACAGTGTTTTGAGAGCATATTATGTGTCCTTTTTTTCAGTTTACAGTTCAGCTGCCCTGCATATTAAGGTTATCTTTCAGTATACCACTTCAGCAATATATACCAGTTGTATAATAACATACACTTCACAGTCTACTTTGTTGCAATAAAACTATTTAAAATATTACTGAGTGAAAAGCATAACTAGAAATTCATGTGAACAGAATTTACCTCTGTATTCAAAACACTGTATCTTTTAAAATATTTCTCTTGAAATGTATTGAAAATGCTACAACATACAGAAAAACATAAGCACAAAGCATTCATGCTGTTCTCTGTGGTTGCAGTTCAGTCACTTTGCTCTTTTGCTCTGTTTCAGACGGTTCGCCATGGTTTTCCTTACCTACCCACTGCCTTAGCTTTTGACCCAGTTCAGAAAATTCTGGCAATTGGAACAAGAACAGGAGCCATACGAATGTATCCTTTCTCATTCAGAATTTACACCATTTCTATGTATTTCTAATACAGGGATGGGAATTATCTCCTGCAAACACTCAGGTAAGGCTACAGTTGTTATGTTCTATTTCATTTTGCTTTATGAGATGGACTGGAAAAGGATGTGCTGTTGAGGAATTAACCAGGTCCCTAAGGGCTTCAAAGAACAATTTCTGATTGAGTTTTTAGCATATGGTTTTGGCATATATTGGTTAAGATAAAACAGAATTGATCTTTTTCAGCATGAAAAGTAAGAGTGGACAGCAAAGTGCTAATGAGCAAGTTGTGAATGTTGTGCTAGCAATAAATAAATGCATTGCTGCAATGCAGTTAGCCAATGTTAGATTGCAGTTAGATGGTTATGTATGAAATTATTTAGACTCCTCTATGTGAATGGTGGGAAATAAGTGATTTTAGAACAGAATTCATCTTTTCCCAGAGGAGAAGATGAAGCACTGTAAAAATGCCTGTTTCTTTCTGTTAATTATAAATTAACAAAAAAAAGTGCCAGTAATTTTTATGTTGTTTTTAATACAGTAGGATTTTTAAGTTAGAAGTCTATACAGAATAAATTTAATCAAAAGGTAATTAAAATATGAAGACTTAAATTAAAGAAAAAAATTAAGAATATTTAAATGTTATGTATTTCAGAATGTTTCTCTGCATAAATTTCCTAGTTTGGCATGGTTCAAATGTTTCCCACTGCAGTGAAAATACATATAAAGCAAAGAAAAAAAGGAGAGAGACTATTACAGGAAGGTTTAAAAGTTACAGAATACAGAACTAATAAACCAATGTTTTTTACAAACTTTTTGTAGCCAAATGAATTATGTGTTTAAAGTAGGAGACAATGCTGTTTGAAATAGCAATACAATATTTTCTGGTTATTTTGGTATCCCTGTTCCCAAGGTAACAATAAATGTAATGAACCCAGGGCAGGTTATAAATCAAAGAAAAATCTCCTTGTGAAAACCAAGTCTGTGCCTCAAGTAACATTGCTAAAAACTTTGGTTCCTCCATTTTTGGGTACTCTTGGTCTGAACAGTTGCATTTTCTGAAGCATAAATTTCTATCTGATCCAGAATTTCTGACAAGATTCAACTAAACCTCAAGTTATGTAACAAGCTTTGCTTTGATAGTTCAACTCTGTTTCTTATCTGTGTGAAGAAGATTGGGTATATTCTGTTCAAATGCAAAGAAGAAAGTGTCTGTGAATTTGTGCACTTCTGGGAAGTGCAAGTCTAGTAGTCATTGTTTCTTCTTCTTTTTAGAGGTATGCAAGGTTAAAAATCTGGGGCTTTGTCCCTGCAAACTTCACTGATACCTTCAGAGTGAGGGTATTGGGAATTTCATGGTAGAGGGAGGAAGAAGACCTTGCAGAAGATTGACTCCTTAGCCCACCTCTTCTTTCCATCTCAGCCCTTTGGCTTTTCTAGGAGCAGTGCACTGGCTAGGCATGCTGTATCTCTGTAAATCCCTCCTTGGAGGAAAATTCAGGTACAAAGCCTGAATTAATACAGGTTCATGTAGAATTCATTTAAACCTGCATGTCTCCTGCCACAGGAGTTCCATGCCACAGAAATGGAACATGAAGTGGGAAAATAGCTATATCCCTAAGCTTATATAAAATTCTCTATATGTTTTCTATAAAAATAGATTATAAAGAGTTAGCAGAAGGGAAAAGAATGTTTTTCAAAGTGTCCTTCCTTTTAACATCCCTTCTCCTGTTTGCTAGCGAGCTTCTACCTCATTCATGGAAAATTTTCTACCAGTTCTAGTGTCTTAATCAAACAAGAGCATCAGGATTACCAGGGAATTTGATTTTTTTTGGAAGATAAGTCATAACATAAATGCTTCTCAGCTTAGTCACAGAGTGCCTGGTTTGCTTAATTGAGCCCTGAATTAATGGAAACTGTGCTTTGAAGACAGAGGGTGCCATAAAAAGAATTACTTATTTATTAGTGCAACTGAGGTTTCTCCACTTGGCTCTAAGCTTTGCAGAAGATATTACATAAATAACCTACTTGTGGACTAATAAATTTGCAGTGAAACAGGCCCTAAGAACACCAGAACACCAGAACACAACCCATTTAAGCCAGTCTTGTTGCAGATGTTTGTAGTGGTTGAAATCAGGCAGTAAAATTCAAGTCAAGATGTAACAGATTACGTATTATATCTGAAAGTAACATGTTTTTCTTTTTAGCAAACTAAGAAAAATGCAGGTTTTAGTGGCTCTAAGTTTTCCACAGTATCCTGTAAAAATGCTTTTTAAGAGAACTGCACAATTTCATTCTGCCATGAGTAAGTCACGTGAGAAAAAGGGAATTCTTTCTATACAAACATTCTGTTTGGCTGGTGTTTCCAAACAGTCCTGGTGATGGAGTGAAAGGACAGACTTCTTGGCTGCCATCAGAGAAATTCACTCAATTATTTATTTGTTTCGTTACTGGTAGTGCCAAAGGTACTTGGTTTGGGTCAGACTGTCTTGTTTAGGGAACACAAGAGGATGGGAGAGGAAGTTTTTTCCTACAAGGAACTGCTGA
>VYXD01013277.1:0-19671 GCA_013397195.1 Hylia prasina | reverse complement strand
GGGGGGGGGAACCTTATCACTCTGTCAAGTACTTGAAAGGACAAAAGAAAATGGCCTTAGATTGTGCAGGGGAAGTTTAGATTGGATCTTAGGAAAAATTACTTCACTGAAAGGGTTGTCAAACCCTGGAACAGGCTGCTCTGGGAAGTGGTGGTGTCACCATCCCTGGAGGTGTTCAAAAGTCATGCAGAGGTGGCACTCAGAGACATGGTTTGGTGGTGGACTTTTCAGTGCTGGGTTAGTGATTAGACTCAATGATTTTGGAGGTCTTTTCTTCCAAGAAATGCTAAGTGATTTTATTAGATTGTCTTTTTTCTTTCTGTGAAACAGCCAGTAAACAAATCTTCGATTCCAGAGTTACTGTGCCAAGTAAAGGGGAAGGTAAAATCTGAACCCAAGATAGCTCTGTTGAACGTTGTGGATCCTCAGCAGCTAATGTACACAGAGACTGTATTCCTGGGAGGTAAAACTGTGGCTGTTTGTGCACTCTAGGAAAAAGAAAATCCAGCAAAGAAAATAAATAGTGCTAATTAAATCATTGCTGGCAGAGCTCTGAGTAGACATGGAATTTTACAGTTGCTAAAGGAAATGTGGTAAAGAATGTTTGACATCAGGTTGGATGTACTTTAAAAGAGGAGAATGTAACTTGAGCTTTTGGTCTGTGAGAAGGGTGGCATAGAAGCTAAATATAAATTGTGACAGATTTACTCTCCCTGGAACTGCTGTCTTTTAATCTAAACAAGGTTTCAGTAGTTCTTTATCCTTAAAATAAGCTGACTGTGTTCTCTGCTGTTTACTCTGTGTGATTTATTGGGCAGATGGAATGGGGGTAGCACAGAGAAGATCATAAACCCAAAGTTCTGTTGTTTGACTTGGAGGAATCATTGATACATTTCATCTTTTATCCATTGTACAATATATTTGAGATTTTTCCAGAGAACTTGAGCTATTCAGGAATACAAACTTCAGTGAGAGTCAGTACTCCTAACATTAGTTCTTTTAAAAATTCCCCTGGAAATCAACATACAAATGTGTATTTTTGTGTATAGATACCTAAATAGGTTATTACAGAAATAAATTTATTGTCAATCTACAAGAATAAAAAAATACTGTAAAAGATACTAAAAGAGTTAAATTTACCTGTATTACTAAATCTGACAGAACCAGAGTTTGGAGAAGTTTTTCGGTGCTAAGACTACTATGCATCTGGTTATGTGTACATTCACATATATATGCATATATGTACCTATTAGGTTTCTGCACACATGCATAAATTTGGGTCCATTTGTTTCCCAAGCCTCTTCCATGCTTTTTAAGTAAGCAAACTGGATATATTACAGTTAAATGTACTGGACTTCCCTCACTTTCAACTGCTGTTTATTCAGGAGATAAAAATGGAATCTGACACCTGCAAACAAATCTACTGAGAAAATATAGATTTTTATGTATTTGGAGATGCATGTAAAACTGGAATACAGGTGGATGACTCTGGCAGCATTTTAAGTGGAGCCGATGACTCCATTTATCAACACTATCTGAAAAAATGCTTTCTGGATGTCTGTTACAAGGGGGGTTTTTTAGTATAAAAAACCCCCTCAACTTACTCTGATAGTGACATTATCACTACTGGTGATAGTCAACTATTTCAAGGAAATGATGTGTCTTAATTAGACCTTGTGTCAGCTTTAGAGCTTCCCTACCTTTTTTGTTCCAAACTTTGTCATCAACAGAAGAGTTGACATGCATAGGAAATAAAGTACATCAATCTGCCCTCCTTTTCAGTCTGCTAATTATCTTTTTTAGACAAATATCCATGACCTAAATTTGGCAGACATGCTTAAACCACAGAAATTTGTAGTCATACTACACATTTCGTTAGTTATTTTGACTCTTTTCTTCTTTTGCTTTTATCTGCCAGATACTCTCGATGGTAGAAGGAATTGATACTTCTCCAAATAACTTAGGAAAGCTAATATCTAGTAAAAGGCAAACCCAAAGTACACAGACACATACAGTGGGAGCATTTTAGTGTTGTGGAAGGAGACCTGTTTTTGTCTAGCTACAGGCACTCATTCAGTTTAAATTCTTGATGTCTTCTTGAAGTCAGGTGCCTCTCTTGCACGTATGTTGTTAGTGGAGGGAGACCAGGGATGAAAGGGAATTGTAGAAGGTTGAATGCCCATTATGAGGTAGAAAGGCTACAGTGGCTAAATAATTGTCTCTGCATTGGAAATACCTAAGGAGAAGTTTCTGAAACCAAAGAGTTCCCCCTATGAGGATCATCCACAGCAACCATGTGTTGGGTGGCTCAGTAGGAAATGAGACAGACACAGTCACACACTGTTTGAGCCTAAACCTCAAGTAAAGGTGTAGGATAAAAGCAGAGTTTTTCCCAAGGTTCAAGAAATGGGGAGATGAGCAAAACAGAGACTATGATCTCATTCAGGAGAGGGGGGGGGAAAGGTTTTCTTGAAGAAGTTCTCTCCCTCATCCATGATCAGCTCACTCCCTCTTTCCCTAACTGACCTAGTTTCACTCCAGTTCTTAGAGTTCTTAGATTTCTATTCCTCGCCCCTGACGTGTCTTTTCTTAGTGGTATTAAGCAAGCAATATTCTTTCAATCCCATCTTTCACCTGACCTGTGCAAAGCAATCTCTGAATAACATAGTTTTCTAAGGAAACTGTTCAAGTCAAGAGCCAAGATGTTTCCCAGCTGCTTCAGATACCACATTCAAAGCCACACGAGAACAAAAAGAAGAATTAAAAAAGAGCATCATGGGAGAAGCCAAGTTTGTCCAAAAGAGATTGTGGATCAAGAGCTATCAGAAAATGAATAGCTGAAGTAGTCAAGTCTTAGAGGGCATTAAAAATGTAAGTGTGGCATCAATCTCTTCATCTAGAGAGAGCATAGGGAGGGGAAGTGACCCAGAAATTTTGTGTGTCTACTCCTCTTTAGTGCTGTTATGAGGGAGATATTCTGGTATTTTATCAACACTGTTATAATCTGGTACTCAAAACACATCGCCCTGCAGGGCTCCATGAAGAAAATCAGCTACATTTCAGCCAGACACAGCACACTTTTCAAAAATTCTGCAGTACTGTTTGTTTGAAGAGTTGTGGTTTTCAGACAAAGATGAATGGAAATCCAGTGATCTTAACATGTTTTAATTGTAAAACTGATAACTTGAGCAGAAAAAGGATAGATCTTCTCTCTGATTACTGACAATAACTGTGGTCTCCAGGAATTACTTTCTGGGTTTTTTTCATTTTATTGACTAAATAGTAGCATATAGTATAAAATAGATATATAAAATATACTATACCATGTATAGTGTATTTATATGTTGATATTCAATATTAACCCTAAAAAATGCTCACAGAGAGCATAAGAAAGAAATATTGGAATATGATTCTTTAGTACTATAGTTGATTTCTGGTTGAGTTTTTTTGTGTGGTTGCTCCAACAAAACCCCAGTCACTGAATACTTTACATTTTAAGCAGCTACAGCAAGTGCATTTTAAATGCTGTGACTTTTAGAGGAGTTTGACTTTCTGTTTTGTTATTTAGCTGTATTTTCTGCAATGCTGAATTGATAGCTCTGTGGCATATTTATGTATTTCAGTTGCTTCAGGATTGAAGGATTAAGGATTGACTGAATTATGTGGTCTGATCTGAGACACACTGATTTCAAAATCACCATGCTTTTATTATGAAATGAATCAATATGAGATGTGTGGCAGAAGAATACATTTGAGTGCATTCATGTAGTAGGCATGCACATGAATGACTTTAGTCAATATTGTCTTGGAAACCTATGCTCAGAACATACTAACTTAGGCTTTTAAAATATTTATCTTATTTTTTTTCCTAATTACTTGCAATACATAAGTTTGCATTTGCAAATAATTTCTCCATTTCAGGTGTGGATAGGCATGTGCCCCAGTTCCCATTAGATTATAACAATAGAGATTTCTTTTTCACAGCAGTTTTATTAATCTTAATTTGTAGATTTTGAGAAATTCCACTTTAAGTTAAATGCTTAGAACTAAGGAGAGGCTAATATAATGTATCAATACTTTATCTGTTGAAGAACTGGATTTAAAATCTGTGATTTGGTTAGGGCAAGTGTCATATTCCTTCTGCAGACATCCTACATTCTATTTAGTAGATTATTTGCATACTTTTAATACCAATTAAATTTTACCTAACTGGCAAAATTCATGAGAGGGGCAGAATTTTGAAACCCAGTCTCTTATATACAAAAATTAAGTTAAAAGTTAATTTTATCTCATGATAGAACACTAATATGGTTGACCAGTCTTCTCCAGAAACCTCTGTTACAGGATTAGGATATGGCAGACTGTCTCAGAGCAAGTGTAGCAGGTCAGACTGAACGTAAAATGCAGTGGTGGATGCTACTTCTAAGAGTTTGTGCTCATCCACTGACTTGTGCTGTGGATGTACACAGTTGAGATGTGGGACTGTCAGCTCAATTTTCTTAGCAGAATGTTTTAACCTACACATCCTTTTACACACAGCATTTTTCGTACAGACTATATATACCTGTGAGGTATTTTTCACCTTAAAGTGTTGCACTTTATAGGAAAAGCAAGTGCAACCCAGTGTTTATAAGATAATGATTTAGTCATATAATTTAAAGGAGGAATCTTGCGTTCCAGTTTGTCCTCAAGGACGGATTATAAATGTTACTTGGAATAGTGACTAGATGCAATAGTTAAAACATGTTAAGTTCTTCTCATTTTTGTAGATTATGTTATCTTAGCAAGACAGATGAAATATCTATTTCGTAATAGCTTCATATGTTTGTTTCTCGGAAGTTGTTCATAAAATATTAGTTTATACTGGAAGATCAAATGGTACCCAGTAGATTTAGTGATTTCAAAATAGCACTTAAATTCAGAGCTGCCCGTCTGCATTCATAGGTATTGTCTTTGGTGAATTCATTTATTTTATATAAACAGATCATTGGGTAGCATACACAGGTTATAATAGGGACTGGGACCTAAGATCTCCCCATCCTAGGTGAAAACCTGCTAGCCATGATTTCTTGTTCCATCTCTCTTAACTGAGTATTCCCTTCTCTCTCAAACTCCCACAGTTCTGCCCTCCTGAACTGAACGTGTCAAGAGTTGCTGTAGTTCCAAATAGGGTGTGGTCAGGACACTGTGCTTATAGCACTTTTATTTTAATTAAAAAATGGTTAAAAAGAATAACCATTCCTTTTTTGTTCCTCATTATTTTGAGACACAAAAAATGTTGCAGTGTTAATGGGGCAGCTTTTTCATGCTTTATCAGTGCACCTTTTCATTCATACAATGAGGTGTCTCGTAGGTAGAGGCACCTGCAGATTTAGAACTGTTCACATGGATTTTTTTGAGTGGAAAGTTTTAATCTTCAGCAAGAGCCAAGACTTGCCTTTTCAAGTCCTTTGTCCTTCAATAGAAAGAGCTTTTAACTTGATTCCTGCCCTTTGAAGCTGTAAAATAGTGAAGTATCTACCAGTATCAAGAAGTCATTGCATTTAATAAATATAATGCATGGTTTAAAATATCTTTTGAGATTAAAAATACCATGTTTATATTTTCCAGAACAACAGACAGAGGAAATCCTTAAATACATTGACAACAGAGCGATGAGCTCTGTTAAAAGTGTCTATGAATTACCAGGTGTGTTTTAGTTATGTCTCTACAGTGTGTAGTTTGTATAAAGTGAATGAATAACCATTCTTGAGGGTGTATTTCTCAATAAAAATAAAATTTGCATAAAAATGGACCTTAAAATAGTTAAAAGATAACTTACCTGAATTAATATCATCATCCAGACCATAAGTTTTTCAAGCTGTCAACTTCCTCAAGTAGGATGTCCCAGCTAATAAGAAAACTAAACTAGAAACCCCAGTCTTTTCTGAAATGAGAGGAGAAGCAAATTCTCCTGTGAAAATCATCCCTAAGAATGTCTTCTCCTATGCTCCTGGATTTTGTAGCTTAGGATCTCTCTAACATTGCAACTCTCAAATGAAAGGAAATACTAATGAAATTTTATAGGTTCCCTCAGTTTTAATTGATAGGTCACTATTTTGGACTTGAAAGTACAATAATTACTTCATTAGGCTGACGGTTTTACTACAGCAAGGAAGCTTTCTGTTTTTTAAGAGTAAATTAAATCACTGGGAGATCAATAAATGCAATAAGAAAACAGTGTAATTTTCATGGCTGCTGAACAACTTAGAGATGAGATATTTTCCAGTTGTTTAAAAAAAAAAGTTTAACTCTTTTAAAAAGAATTTATATAATGCTGCCTGCTACTTATTCATAGAAGTAGACTAAATCTTCTGCTGCAAGAGAGGACAGAAAAACACTGAGTCCTTACTACTTTCTTTAGAGGAATGGTTCTCTGCTGACTTGAAATTCATTAGTTAATGTAATTCTGTGCAATCAGGTAGCATGTTGGACCTTACTTGTCTATTTTAGCTAACCACTGCCAGGGCTTCCCTATTCTAGCTAGCCATAACCCTTTTTCAGGCTTCACAGAAAAGATACTAAGAGAGATTATATTAAGAGTGAATTCTTTTACTCCTACATTCATACCATAACCAAAGGAACTCAAACATGGAGTCCTTAGAAATATGGTACAATTAGGTCTGCATGTTCAGTTCATTTTTCATTAGTCCTGCATCAATTTCTGTCCTCACACTTCTCAAGCTTTGCTATTGTCAGGATTCTTCACCAACCTTATGCTTTGGGGCCTGACAAGGAAGAGCTGTGTCAGGGTCTTTGCCATGCGGTGAGCTGTAGAGAAAGGAAGAAGCACAGACATTACGGTTAGAGGAAATGAGGATGACAGAATGAACTACTGCTTTTTTGAACTATTGCATTTCTCTGTTGTTGCTTTCCTGTCTCATCTCCTGTGAGACTGATGTTATATCATGAAGAGAAAAAGAGAAAATTTTGGTCATTTCATGAAACAGTCTAGCTGGTTGCCTGCTCCCAAAGTACAGCAATCAAAGTGTCTGCTCTGGTTCCCCTGGCATGTTTCAAACTGGCTACCGGGACTGAAAGTTCTTCTGTTCTCCCAAGAGGGGCATCAGGTACAGCTAAATTTATTCATCTGGGCAAAAGCCACCAATGCTGCTGCTGCTGAATAGTTTGAGTATTTCTTCTACTTCCCTACTTTAGAACAGGATCCTGAATGTTGACAACCAAAAAAATCCAGCAATTTCTGCTGATGTGGTGCAGTTTCTAACAGGGCAGGTGAAACTTGTGAATGGCGGAGACGGTCAGAAAGAATGTTCACAATCTGTGTGCTCGGTGTTATCTTTGCTATCCAGAAACAAAACTTCCACTGGGCCCTAATGGTTGTCTGGCTACTGGTTTGTCTCTAAGCAGCACAGATGAGGCTCCTGCTATCAACCTGTATAGACAGATCTCTGAGTCTGCAAAGATAAGGAAACAGTAGTTAAGTTGGGTTCTGTTCTCTGTCCTTGCTTCTGATATTTCCCATATTTAGAACGTCACCTGTGTGATCATCAGCTCTTAGTTTTACAAGGTCTGTGCATTGACAAAAAATAGTCAATGACAGACTGTTACCTTTTGTTTGGGGGCTTTATCGCAGGATACATATTTTGCACTTCTGGACTCTGATATGATGTTGGCATCAGGATTTTAATTAAGACAGAATAGAATACAAATCAAGGTTTCACATGCAACTTTAACCCTTCTATGTGATCATATTTCTGAATTCTTGACTTTGATTTACATTTTTTAGCATTCCTTTATCACTTCAGTGTGATCATATAGTAAATAACTCTTCAAGATCAGTCAGTTTTGCACTAGTGTTGGAATCATAACTTGCTTTCTTGTAAGTGTATTGAAATGCATTTTAAAACATCAGTGCTAATACTGAGTTAATAATTACATAGAATCAGTTGAATTTCAGAAAAAAACCCCAGATTGTATAAAGTATCTCAAAATCTGAATTAGAAATAGCCAAATCTATTAAAACCACCAGTTTATTTGCCTTTTAATTAGCAGCTTTATGTTCCTAATTAAAACTATCATCCTGCTTGCTAGAGATACCTATAGAATCCAAGTTTCAATTCAGTATTTCAGTGGAATTGAAGTGAACTAATACTGTCTATAGTTCCAGAAATGATTACAGGGGGAAGTCTGTCAGTATTCTGTGAGGCTGTGAGTGGCTTTTATGAATGAAGTTAAGCCTCGTATTGAAGGCGCAGAAGATCAAGTTAAATCTTCCTGTGTTGCTGCTTATGAAATAGTTAAGCATCTTGGATGAGAGCAGAAGAAGCTCCCCCAAAGTAGACAGTTTGAGAATTTAATAAAAAGTATTTTCAAAGTGCCTGGGAAAAAAAAAAATTCTCACCAACTTTCTGAAATACATATTTAGAAAACTTCCTGTTCATCAACCAACTACAAGACCAATGACAAAATTAGCAAGTGTTATTTAGTTGTTTTTGTTGGCTTTTTTGTTGGTTTTTTTTTAGTTCTAGTCAATTTGTGGTTATATAATCATAGTATGTCTGCCCTGGAGCCTTGTTGTCACTGCTCATTGCAGTCATTCTTCAGTCATGATTCTGGAAATTTAGGCAGGGTATTTTTATCAACAGAATCTTGTAAAGTTATCTTTTAAAGAGAAATTGAGCTGTGAATCTTCCATGTCAGCTTGAAGCTTGTAAGCATATAGGATCTCTCATGGGGCTTTTTTATTGCCACAATTCTATTCATCAGCACTCCATATAGAGCTGGTTGTAGAGATTCACACATCTCTTCCTAGAATTCCTGCTGTAAGTTTAGATTCTCCTGATGTGCATCAGCAACTAAACTGATTTTTTCTTCTTGTGGAAATTATATTGAATTTTGCATGTAGCCATGGTTTGTTCTTTCATCAAGTATTTTGGTCTGTTTAAAGGTTCTTGTTAAACTTGCTAAACCAAATAGATTTGTCACGTGTTTAACTCTTTAGATCTTTAACAGATTATGTGTCATGTGGCACAATTTATCAGATGTATACTGAGATACTGTGACTTAACCATAAGTGCCATTGCTTTTGGTGACACAGTCTTCAGGATGTCAAAATCACTACTGAAAGTGGACTGTACTCCCTTATCTCTCATCCATTTTTAAAATACTCTTCAATTACTGGAAGATCTGACTGGAAATTTTTGAAGCCCATTAGAATTCGGGTTTTTACTGGCAGTTAGTCATACCCTGTTTTTTTCTACAATAATTGTTAATCAATGAAGGTATTTCCTTTTGTTTTGTGTATTCAGTTTGTTTTCTGTTTAAGGATACTTTCTGCAGCCTTTTGACGACGGAGGAAGTTTTTTTTCTATTTCATGACTTTTTAGAGGGACAAGAAGTACCAAGAGATCAATATCATATGTATATTTTGGGAGGAATTATTGTTAGTTTTTAGAAAATACTGTTTAGACTAAATTCTTTATTTTTATATTCCGATTGTAATTTAAAGGTGTTTGCAAGATTTCAGTGTAACATTTACTGTCTTGTAATTATCTGGATAATATCAAGTCTCTTTTAGAAGTATGTGTTATTATTATCTGTGCAGTTTGGGGGTGAACATTGCTAGTATCCATTCTGCTTCATTCCTATGCTCCTTCCAAAGCACGACATAAATATTGTTTGGACCTACTAGTAGTTTACTTGGGACTTCAGCTGCTGGTTTCTGAACCTACATTTCTGATACCTGCATCTTTAGTAATCTTACTTAACAGACACACACAAATAAGGAGTGTGCATAAAGAAACTTCTGCCAGTATACTCTGTTAGAAGCTGAATCAAAGAAATAATTAAATTTTTTCATATTCTTGTTTGATTGCTTCCTGTAGCCCTGGGTAACCCAAGAGATTAATAAGGTTTTGTTGTAGTTATTAGTGTTTTGTATGCTTGCCATTTCTAATGTGACCCAAACATTTCACATTTGTGGTTTTTTACCTTTATCTCTCTTAATACTCTGGACAATAGTGTAAATCTAGAGCAACTCTTCTGAGCTGAATGTGGTTATTCCAGATGGATGTTGTACTTTCCACCTCCACATAGGCTGGCAGCACTTTCCCTCAGGTTTTATTCTCCTTATTAAAATAAAATAAAGTGTTTGAGCAAGAACATATATTTTCTTTTTATGATAATGAGCAAGGAGTTGTAGTAAAAACTGGTTTTACATTGAGAAGTTTGGACTGTTAGCTCAGCTACTGTTCTTATAAAATCTCCATTGTAAAATCTTTCTCAGGAAAAATGACATCCATTTTGGTTCCATCATATTTAACGAGTATTTAAATAGTCTTGAAGTGCATTTAGGCTTAAGGTTTTAGTTTCTTAGTTTTACAAGAAAATCCCTCTTATTAGCCAATGCCTATGGGTGTAAAACTAAGCAAAGTGCAGGGAATTATATAGTTCTGATGGATCTCAATCAGTTTCTTTAAAAAGGAAGTTCAAACACTCCTGGGAAGCATTTAATATGAAGGAAGATAGAATTCATTCAGTTTTAATACTTCCATTTTACATTTGCATGTTTGAACTGATGTGCACATAGAACAGTTCTAGATCAGTATTTTAAAAGCTATGCCAATATGACTTAAAACTACAAAAGACAGCACTATAGAATGAGGACAAAGCAGTGTTTCTTAGGGAGACCTCTAATCACCAAGTATTAAAATTATTGAAAGGGATATTGATAGAGCTATCCCAGTTTTACTGATGTGAGGAAACTGAAACACTAAAATAATTTAACCCAGTCTTTAATATGAGATGTTTGAAGAGCATAGGTCCTTTGATTTTCAGGCTGGAAGCTGTTCAATTCAATGGCATTTAGCCTGAAGTTTGTGTACATGTTTCTGATGGTGCTCTTACCTGTTGTCTTCTAGGTCACAAGGAATCCAGGACTGATTCCCTTACTCTTTCGCATTGTGGTGCTGTAATAGCAATGTAACAATGTAATGTACTAAGGATAAGTCAGCTATATCCTTTATCTTATTTTTCCCATACTTTACTGTTGCTGTGGCTTGATCAAGAGGTTTTAAATTGCCTGTTACAATCATTGAATGGCATATATATCATACATGGAAATTGTCCTCACAGTCATGTTTTGAACACTGTGATGCATACACAGGCATTTGTTAAATGTGTTGCCAGATACAGAAATGCCATGTAGAATCATGGAATAAATAGATTCAGTGTGCACGTTCCTCAGATGTAGGAAGAAGTAAAAATTTCATCACCCAAATGTGTGTCTCTATGTGTTATTTTAGTTCCTATCTGAAGTGAGGAAAAATGAAACAGTATACACACAAAAAGAAAAGAAAAGAAGATCCTTCTGGCAACTGCGTACTTCCAGATTGCATTTGTATTTTAGGGGAGGGAACTGGGAAAATGCTGTGTAATGTGGCCACCTGTCAGGAAAATTACCACCTGTCTCCAATCTTGATTTTACTGGTTCATAAAATTAACAGAACAGATAAATAGTGATATCCCTGTAAGTGAAAACAGTTGATGGATTGATCTATTTAACAGGGTTACAAACTATTTATTACCCAGGTAATAAAAGGCTGAATAAATTCTTTGTACTGTGTATCAGAATATCCAAGCCTCAGGCAAGCAGAAGTGGCTCTTGAAATCTATGTGTATGTTCGGTTTTAGGTTCTGTAAGGCTGCGTATTAAAAACCTCTCCTTACATTCCTCTTCCATCTCACTAACACTTCTTTAATTTCAGTCACAGTGGCAAAACAACAATCACTATTGCTTAGGAGTTCAAGCAACCACCAACTATGTCATCCATATTGTAGAATTCTATTGTCGGTTTCTCTTACCACCTTTCTCACAAAGAAGGGTTGGGAAGCTCCCAGAATCTCCTTTGTCCCTTCTTCCTTGTCCCTTTTCTCTCTGAAGGATGAGGCAGGGTTAACTAGTGAACATTCACTGAAATGAGTGCATACATGAAGACCTCACATTGCTACTACTGCCATAACCAGTCCTCAAACTACTTGGTGTGAGTTACATCTTAAAGGAAAAATTTTAATAGGCAAGTACTATTCCTTTTCCTTGTCTCCAGCTGTGTTTTGTTACTAATTTCAATCACTTGGGCAACATCCCCTGCCACTAAATTGTAAAGCTACCAGGTACTCCACATCTTGCACCCAGAAATACTATTGTTCTGCTGCACTCCAGAGTTCTGCAAAACTTTGGGGAACCAGGTCTTCACGTGTGTAATCTTGTCATACATCCTGAACCGGAAGCCTAGTGTTGCCCATCCAGGTATTCTAGTGAGATCTTAACAAGAGATTATAACTAGGAGAGAGAGAAGCTGAAAAATCATATCTCAGGGAGAGGACACAGACTTTAAAAAATCTTCTGCTGTAGAATACTGTCTTGCTATTGCAGAAAATTCTAATGTTCAGTTCCAGCCTCTTCAGACTACTTAATCTTCATGTACAGTGGTATTTCTGCTGTTTCAGATATCTGCAACCAGTGTTCTGCATGATACCCACGTGAAAGCTGTCTTAGCAAACCCAGGAGTCCTTCACTCCAACCTGCCTAGCACTCCTCTGCATGTTACTATGCCTCTGCACGTTTCTCAGGTCTGGTGTTTGCCTTTCCCTCAACAGTGTCTCACAGCCTCTCAAAATACCCAGCAAATCTTACCCCTTTTGTTCATCTGTAAGAGCTGCCGGGTTTTGCAGAGCTCTGGTCTTCTGTAGCTGTTGTTTGCTGCAGGATATATCAACCATATACACTGATATTTGTAGCTGAACACAACTTACAAGTTTTTTCTGTTTGCGGCTGAAGAATATTCTAGTGACAGCTATAGCAATTGCTAAGAATGGAACACACAAAAAAACTCCCAACAAACCAGTAGTTTTTAACTTCTTTTAATGTAATTGGGTCAGTCAGAAGGAGAAGGAGAATAAATATCATCTGACTTGGACAGTTCTCCGAATTCATCAGCAAGTCTCCAGAGATTGTTCAAATACTCCTGCATGTTGAAGAATGGTTTTTCCAGTCTTTATTAAAGCTTAAAGCTTCTTGGGGTGTTGTACCACTGCAGGCTTTGCCAGCTGTGGGCATACCTAAACTGAGTGACTGGATTACAGTCGTGGTAAGAAAGAACTCAGCTGGTGAGCTCACATTCTGCCAGGGAATGTGAATATGTGCTGGGAGGCCAGCCCACAATGACCTTTATGCTGCTGCAGACAACATCATTATAATACCAAGGTTTTGTGAGCTCATTGGAATTACCTTCCTGAACTGTAGTCACATCTTTGCTGGCTGCATGGCTGTCTTTTTGTAACTAGAGGCTATACTCCTTTCATATTTTACAGTAACTCATAAATGTTTAAGACAGCTTTTGAGCAATTAGTGCTGCTTCTGCTCTAGAAGTTATGAATTTGTTATGTGCAATGATTTTCATAATGTGTCACCTTAATTTATTTCAGTCAGTTTGGCAAAGAAAAATAGTAAAACTGAAAACATGTAAGGTTGCAGTTTTCTGGTTGCATGAATAATGTGCAATATCAATTCCAATCTATTTTCATGAAAAAAATAACGAATTACTTACTCCAGTCTATTCTTAGCCTGGAAATATGCTGACACATCTAATGCATAATAAAAAGTACTTTACACGTGAGTTACCTTGGTTAGCGGCTCACTGGGTCCCCATGCTAGTGCTTCCTATTTATGAAGAGACTTTACACTTCAATGCAATTTGTTTCATAATGCTTAAAGACAAATTACTCTTTACAGCTATTAAAATGTGAAAAAATCTGGTGGAGTAAAAATCTCTTCTTTTACAAGTAGTTTAGGGTTTTTTCCCCCCTCAGAGATGTAGCCATTGTGTGTTTCTTATTCATCCTTTGTGTGTGACCTATCAGACTGAAGTGTTTTGTGGAGAGGAAAAGCAGTCCCAAGATAAAATACTAGTAGCAACACTAGAAGGATTTTGATGCAGTTTTATTTTTAGAAATACACATCAGAAAGCCATTTAAGGCAATGATATTTTGACCTGTGACCACGGACAAATGTCACATTTTTTCAGAGCAAGTTGGAAAATACATCTGCTTATCTGTAATCATTCCCGTCTCAGAATGGGATCATATGTGCTTGATATAGTTCCTAGAAATCCTGAGGGTTGGTGCCTTTGGGTTGCAGCTGAGGCTGATTATTTGACCTTCCTTGAGGATGTCTCCTGCCCAGGTTAGGAACAACCTGGGTATTTGGAAATGGTGGAGCTGTGTTATGCACTTGAACCGGTTAAGGAAGAGTAATGCTGCAACTCCTGGAACTTTTCACTGCCACTTTATCTCATTAGATTTCTCCATTTGCTGCTTCTTATCCTCTTTTTTTTTTTACCCCTGTGTGTTGAGGGGAAGGTCAGGAATGATCCCTTTCTAGCATCTCTACAGGGAAGGCCAGAAAAAATTATAAAAATAATGAAATTGTTTCACTTTAGTAGGTTCCTAAGTAGGCAGATCCAGTTCTTTTGTCCTGTAATTGGATTCCCCTTACGGTGCTTATTTTGTAATCCAGGATCAAAATAACTTGAGCAATTTTGAACTGTAATCCAGCACATACCATGCTACAGTGGGTTATTAAAATTCTAAAATGTTCTTCTGGATATCTATTTGATAGACCTGATACAAATTTGGAATTCCCGTTGTTTGGGTTCACTTAAATTGAAACTTGTAGAAGAAACCTAAACCTTGCAGCAAAAAATGTGTCCTCTGCTGCTTTAATGTGTTCAGAGCCAACTCACACATTAAATAAAATTGCGTTTGAACTAAACACCTCAAGATATTTTTTACTTTTAAGATTATTCAGCCCATTAAAACTTGTATGAGTGGTTATATATTTTCCTAGAGCTTCAAATCTCTCCCCATCTTCCGTGAGCTCAGTGAAAGCTTTGCTTGACGTTTTATTATATTGGTGGGGTGAATGACTGGAACCCTCTTTGTTAAACAGGTCAAACCAAAACCCCTTTCTTTCTGTGCTGATGCAAACAGTGCAAGAAATAAGAAAAAAATAAAAGGCTGTTTTCCCTGTCTGCATATATCTCCTTTAGACAAGGTATTAATTTACAATATTTTCCTTCATAAAATGCCACTAGAAATAGGAAATAAAATATAGAATCACTTGATGGTTGCTTTTACTTGCTGACATTTTGTTTTTAGTATACATGGATATTTGTACAACAGATTCACTTCCCATTGTCAGAAAGTAATTTAATATTACTGTAGTTCCGAGGTCTCCAGAAACAAAGTTAAATTAGAAACAAAACTGCCAAAGGGACATTAAATATGTTGAAGAAAGTAGTGGGAAAACCCACTGAAGTGTTGTAGACTCTAGCAATATTTTAGAGGCTGGATACATCGTGTTAGGTTTTTGATCTATTTAGGCAGATAAGAATGGGTTGATATGTTTTTCTGAATTAACAAACTCAAGGTAATTTAACTTTTTTTTTCAATAATGAAGACCCAGAAAAAATGAAGCATTTTCTCTTTCTCTCTTTTTTCTTAAATCCATTCCTTTATTTGAGGAGTTAAGGACTAAAAATTGTAAAAAGTTGGAATATTTATTTAAGGTTGTCTCAACAGGTGCAGGTGCTCAGCTGATTTAAACTAATCTCTGTGTGTGACTGCTCTGAGAGCTGGTTCCATTCAGTACCATCTACCACCAGCCAGCACTACACCATCCCTCCCTCTTGATGCCTGGTGAGCCAGATCTGGGAACTGGGAAATTCAATCTAGGGGAAAGGAGTTGTTTTGTCTTTTGCTGTGTAGCTGCTTTTCAGCACAAATGCCTCCCTGTTGTGCTTGTGTGGCAGCAGAATGAGCCATGCTGTCAGCACAAGGAAGATCAGACTGCTCAGCCAAAGGCAGCAGTGAGAAAGGGCAGAGCATCACTTTTGTCGGTGCTGTGGGCTTAAATTTGTTTAGATCAATCATGAAACCACTCCACAGCATTTCTCCCTCTGCTGTTTAACAGTTGATGTTATGGATAATCTGAAGGTATTAACTAGATTGATTTTCAATTTGTCAGTCATCTTTGCGAACATCAAAAAGACGAGGCAAAGCAGAAAGATCAGACAAACAAACCAGACTGAGTCAGGTCACAGAGCTCCGGGTACAATAACATGTTTCAAAAGTTATTACATAGTGTAGTGCAATTATATAACTAACAGTCTGGATTTTATCAACATGTCTTTTGGTCACTGACAACTGCAGATTTCAATGAGGATTAGCTGCTCAAACAGCTGCTCAATTTTCAGCAGCTTCTCCTTTGATGTAAAATAGCTATTTTTAATCAAAACTTCCACATATGGGGCTTTGTCTCAACAATTTTTTTTGTTATTTCAGAAGGCTATCTGTACAAGTAGCACAAAGTTCCAAATGGCTTTTTGCCATCATCTTCAAAAGGGTGATGTCTGCTCAAGTTAATGAGTTGATTAGTTTTAAAGGATACTGTAGTTGTAAGAGTGCACTTTCCATTCACACATTATGGGAAAATGTGACTGTGCTCTTCCTAACTTTGAAAGTTATTTATATGAATATTTGTAACCACATTTTTTCTTTATAATTCTGTCAGGTAATACAGGTCCAAAAATTCTCAAATAAGTTTTAATCCATAATTCTAATATTTGCCTGAGCCTCTGATTTCCATTCTTTATCTCTTTACCCCTTCATTTCCCAATGCTTTGAGGAGTTGATGTTGAACCATCAATATTTTTCAGTCTGCTACCAGAAGTGAAGTGCTGTTGACATAATTTCTGAATCCATTAAAAGTAGGTTCCCACAGGGCAAATATTGCATGTTTACAAATTGTTTACAGCTTCTGTGTGGTCAATGATGATAATAATAGTAGAAAAACAGGTCCTGGGAATTAAGCCATGCAGAGATTTGCTGTTTAATTTTGACTGTGTATTGGTTTTTGGCTGCTGCATGATCTTAATGCTTGCTAGGAATATAAAGGGCAGTTCTTTTAGAAAATGACCATCACTGCCTGAGACAGATGCTCTTTAGAATGAAATATAATACATAGCATTCAAGCAGTCAAACTGTTTTTTCACATGTCAATCTTTTCCTTATTCTATGTAGCTAATTTTGTCAGATCTTACTGTATTACTGATGACTTGTTGTGGAAGAGTTCAATGTTATCACTCTATCTTTGCTCTGTCCCTTTTCCTTTTCTTTCACTCTAGTCCATCTCTAAGTGAATTCTTCCTTCTTCTGAGCATGGTGTTATGCATAATATTTGCTGAATGGATGAGTTTAAAAATGTTTTAGAACATGTCCTTTGATTGTGTGTTCCTTTTTTTTCCATGTTGCAGTCATTATTGCTGATGGAAATCTTATATATATGTCTATATCTCAAAAGTACTTTTTTGAATTTATATAAAATCATGTTTCATCAAACATACCTAATTTTAGTTTAACAAATATCAGAAATAAATTTGCATGTAGCAGTTGTACAATGTACATGGGAAAATAGGCTTGGAATGGAGCAAATACTATGAGACCTTTCAGAATTGGCCTAAACTCAAAAATGCTGTATCTTGAAGCAATATTCAAGTCTTGTTTCATAAGCACTAAAAGGTTCCTGAACTCAAATAGTCACAAGGGATTAAATTACCTAAGTTACGCATCTGTTTTATGCTTCAAGTGACTGTGCCAGGGAGCTCACTGAGTACGTGCCCTTGTATCCTCAGAATGTGGGATGTGTCTGGCTGAGGGAGAACTTTTGTGTTGCACAAGCAGGAAGGACCTCAGCCCATGTTTAAAAGTTGTGGCCCTCTGGTCTGTAAAGATAAAAGAGATACATGGGGGTGAATCAGAACACATTCAGGATAGATATCTGTCATACCTCAGAATTTTCCTGGAGCCAGTGCGAATTTTGGCACTGTGTACTTATTTTTTAAAAGCTTGAGCAAGCTACATAGTTCTCCCACTAACCTTTTGCAGATAGAAGATGATTCCACATTCTCAGGTTCTTAAACTATTCTTTTTAACATTCATAGAAGCAAATCCTTCAGAATTTTTTCTAGCCTCCAGAGGCAGAACATTCTTATCTTGCCCTTTTTTTTATTATAGGTCATCTTACTTTTCATCATTCTACAGGCTTTAAGTAAGGCAAAGATTTTAGTTAGCTGGACTAACTAAAAATCTAATTAAATCCTGGCTCAGGATTTTATGAACCACATTGTATTTTGCACCTGATTATTTCTTGTCTTTTTTTACCCCTGATCACTACCTATTACAGTCTCTTCACCTGTTTAAATTTTCCATACCTAATTTTTTTCCTTTTGATTGTGAGTAGTGGTGACTCAGAGGATGTTTGGGCGATTGAAATCAAGTGTAGTATCTGTTCTTATCAGTTTAATATCTGATCTTTTTTTTTTTACTGACAGAACTAGGGGACACTTGTTTTAAACTACACTAAGGGAAATAAATACAGGTTGGAGATTAGAAAAAAGTTTTTTACAGAAAGGATAATAAACTACTGGAATAGTTTACCTGGGAAGGTGGTGGATTCACCATCTCTGGATGTATTTAAGAAGAGACTAGATGTCTATGGTGCCATGGTTTATTTGAAGTTAGGGTGGCTTGGACTTGATGACCCTGGAGGTCTCTTCCAACCTAATGATTCTGTGATTCTGTGAAAATGGTGCCCATCTGAAGAAATGCTTGTTGAACTCCCAGGGATGGCGTATCTTGCTTCAAAACTTCTTATGTCTCTGTTTTCTGAGATCTCACCCAGCATAGCATTTGATTGGGGTCTGCTAAGGGACTCTGATGTTTTTTTTGCTTTTCTTGTTTTACTTCAAAGCCTCTGAAATATGTGAGATCTGTGTCTCAGCCCTACAGCACAGTATTTTTGTAACACATGGCAAAGGATGTGTCTTACAAGCTCCAGTGTATGGTAGGAATGTATGCTGTGGTATTAGAGGCTGAAATACCTTTGGTGATAGAGCTGGAAGACTGAATAGGGAAGAAGAACCCAAACCGGACATGACATTTTCACATTGTATATGGAGAATGCTGCATGGAATATTCCTCCTTCTGCACAGCTCCCTGGTTAGGTCTCAGAGTGAGCTAAATGCATCTCTTCAGAACAGCCTGGAAGTTGAGTAACAATTACATCACATGGATAATCATGGAATCTGCTCCTCGCTTTGCTCCTGGGTATTATTTTACTTAGCAAAGTAGATGCAGTAATCTGCCTTCCAACTGCTCCTTACATTTGGACTAGTTCCACATTCATCTATTGCATTTCTATTCCCTTGGATTTAAACACCAGACAGAAATGCATTTGATGACAGTTGTCAAATCAGGCAGTCTGGCTCCTTAAAGGTACCTACTGAATTAACCAGGAGCTGTATCAACTGTGGCAAAGAAGGCACTGAGGTCTTTTTCTGGACTCAGGCACCTTAGTTAAAAACTGTATTCATGGCTTGTCAGTCAGCTGCTGTTGTCCAGCATGAATGTTTTCTTTTTCAAGCATTAAATTACTAAAGACATCAATACAGTAATATGAAATATTATACAAGGTATCTGTTATGCATATACTTAATGATCTTTACTACTCTTCCTGTGTTCCCACATTGTCAGTGAAGTATCATGCTACTAGAT
>VYXD01013273.1:35999-67124 GCA_013397195.1 Hylia prasina | reverse complement strand
TTTCAGAGTACTCCCCCTTCACACTTACATACTCAAGAGGCAAATGGAGCATTTGAGTCATCAAAATGCCTGCAATTCCCCTCCCATTACTCCTACCCAAGTTCTAATCTGTGGCCAATCTTCTTAACCAAAGATCACATTTCAAATCCTGTCTTCACTAAAGGTTTTCTTTACACATATATAAGAAATGTGTCATGTCACTGTTTTATGTCTCATACTCCTGTCTTGCCTGAATGTGATCATTACTGCCATTTTGACAGTTTCTTTAATTTCTAAAATTCAACTGAATTTTAGAGACCCTCAAGGAGAATGGAGTTGAGCACCACGCAAAAGCAGCTAAAGAACAACAGCAGGAGAGAGGGGAAAATTAGAAGGACTTTCATTGTTTTCCTTCTCACAGGACAGATCTGTGATCACTTTTTTCAAATCACTTGAGGATTAGAGTGAAGACTCAGAAATAAACCTTTCCCTGGACCTACAATACAAGTCCTGCCCCTGGTGAGGGAAGCTGTGCTTACCTCCTGAGTGCATTTGTCAGCTCAGCTGTCAGTTCACTCTCATTGTATGGTTTCAGCTCAGCGAGTGTTAGCGGTGTTACAGTGCCATCATTGCACTCCTGAGAAAGGAGGAAAAGCCACCTGATGAGAAATTACTAACCATCTTAATGGGAAAATTCTGAAAGCCTCTTAGTTCACAGCTACTTTTAAAATGAAGGTGAAATAAACAGTACAAGGCTACAGCAACAAGGCAGTGTATCAACATACCAACGATTGAACTAAACAGAATAATACTTCACAAATGCCTCTAAATGTTTTTTAAACCACCACAGCTCATGAACTTGCAGAATTCTGCTACTGTGTGCAAAACTGCCACTGCCTTCCTTATATTTCTTTTGACACCACACATGAAACAAAGCAGCACTGGGATCAAGAAATGAAGATGATGTATTGCCAGGAACAAGTAAGTAAAATTTATCTCTTGGTTTTTGTTTTTAAACACATTATTGACATTTTCTGGGTTCACAGCACTAAAATATGATGAAGTATTCCAAGGTATTTATTTATTAATGCAAATTATTACTGCAAAATCTGTTTATTTTGCATTATTTTGCATCAAGGGGAGAAGAGTCTTCATTCTCAAATTATTAAAATCTGACTTGGAGAAAGAGATTGTCATTACAGTGCTCTAAATGCTGCATAGATATGAGTGCTAATGTTTTCATATTTTGTCATATTTTGGTTGGAACTCCCTTCCAGTGTTTCTAGTGAGTGCCAATAGGCAAAACACATGCTCAACCACAGCAACTTGTATGTTTGGCAAGACTGGCCTTGTGGTATTCCTCAAAACACCCTTATTTTAGCCAATTCTGCAAAGTCCTCAAGTCACAGCATGGAAAGAACCACCTAACAACTGGGGAAGAGAGAAAAGATCAGCATATAGACTTAAGAAGAGAATGATTAACACATTAAAGATTGCAGTAGGGATGGGAGGGGTTTAATTAATCATATTTATAACTTTGGAAATGTAGCTTGACTCCTGACCTTGCCCAGTTTGTCTTTGCTTCCACTGCTGGTTGAGCTGAGAGATCTCATTCTCTGCTCTTTCTGTTCTTCCACTTCAGACTTCAAGTGCTCAATATGGACGAGGTAGGCCTGTTCCTGGGCCTCTCGAGTGCTCAGCTTCAATTCCAAAGCCTTCTTCTCCTTCTCCAGCAGGTAAAGCTGTGCCTTGAGCTCTGCCATCTCTTCCTGTTGAAGAAACACTTTATTATTGCATGCTGCTTCATGGGACTAGGTACCTAAAGGAAGATGAGGTTAAACAAGATTTTCATCCACCCTTATAACCCAAGTGTTCTTTTCACTGAGAAAACTATCAGCACTTAGATGACTTTTTATAATCACATTGCATGTTTGTCAAAAGACCTGTATATCTTCAGTCTGAGTATGATGAGCTGTGCCACCCCTTTATCATCTTCAGGAATAAGCTCAGAAGCAAAATTAGAATTAAACTATCAGGTATCTGAGAGAATTGCCACAGCTGCTGTAATTGCTCTGGTTCTACTTTGCCCTTCAGAGACCACTGCCTTAAAAGCAAATGTACATGACTTTGTCAAACATCTCCCTAAAAGCAAAATTTCAGTTTCTTACTGATACACAAGAATTCATCTCATTCAAGTGGAAGGGGTTTGAGAGATCAGAACAGCACACACAGGTTACATATTCCTGCCTTTTAATATCAGCCTCTGTGATAAGAATGAGCAACTGAGTATGGCACCATCAGATGTCCATTTTAATTTCCCTCCTCTACGTGGCCAGAATCTCAAGTGTACACAACTTGAGCTTGACAGAAGAATGCACTCACTTACATTCTTCCCTAAATACAATCCACAGAGGAAGGACACTGGTACTTGATAGAAAGAAGTTCAATTTTGAAAGCTCCTTCTTGTGTGCAATTATTCTGCTGCTCTGATGCATTTGACAGGGCTGTCACCCATTGTAACACAATATCTGCTGCCTGGGGAGAAACCTCTGTTTTAACATCCATCTGACAGTGGCTGGGCAGACGTTTAAGAGCAGGGCATGAGTGCAATGACCCTTCTTTCAGCACATGCTTCAAGTCTCCCGTGAAAAGCAAATGATGGACTATTGCTGAACCAGAAGGCTCTTTGATTAACAACATTTTAGAAATGTTTCTAGTTATTTTCTATATCTAGAAAATCTCAGTATCCACAAAACCTTTAAAGAGATAATACTAATACATAATTTACATTATATGCTTAAAACAACCACTAAACAAACAAAAGACTGCCGAAATAAAAAAACCTCAGCCTAGAATCATGTTTCCACTGTTTAGTTTGCCTTCCTGTAGGTCACTTAATGGAGAATACTAAGTTCTGTATTATATTAATTTTCTCTATTACATTTCTGTTCCAGACTTCTTCACTGTGTAAACACCTCTGAAAGACAGAAGTTTCTTGTGGTGTGACCAGCCTAGGAACAAATCACTATGTATTTAATTACAAACATATATATATATATATTCTAATCACAAAAATAATAGATGTATCTTGCTTTATTGTTCAAAAATAATGTTCATATTATAGCCATTATTAACAAAGGTTATACAAAAACAAACCTTTATATGTATTTAGACAAACTTTTTATGTTGAAGGGAATCTACGTTCCTAGCAAAAATATGCTGTCTGGATTAAATGTAAGCAGTGCACACAGGTGTATCACAGTTACAACCATTACAGGAATCATATTGGCTTATTCAGAACCATGCAAAAATAAAATCCACATCTTAAAAACCCTGAGGGGCTTGGAAAGGCTTGTATGAGCTTTAAACTAATTGCAGATTTATTCATCTAACTGAAGGTTAGAAACACAACCAGTTTCATTCAATGTGGTTTACATAAATTTAGTTGTTAGGCAAACTTACCATTAATTGCCTTTGTCAACAGTAAAAAACGTAAAAAATACTGATAAATAATGATGGGGCAAATTTGTTATAGGAGTTGAACTGAATGGTCTGATATACAGTGTATGCATCTGATATAAAGTGTATGCATTTAACTTCTTAAGCCTCCACTTCTAAAGCCATTAATCTACTTAGCTTCTTAGTGAAGGTTGAGAAATTGAACAGAGTATTTTGACATATGAATAAAAGATACTTTCCGGTGTTGTGTAGGATGGTCATGACAAGATCTTTCTTGGCTAGAAGATGAAGCTAGGCAAATTCAGCCCAGAAATAAGGGACATTTATTTCCTAAAATAAAAAGGTGAATTTATCCTGGTTCAAAATAACCATAGAATTCTCAAAATCAACATTTGCTTTCAATTTGGTCATGTAGGACTCTAATGTTGCAAAAAGTTTTTAAAGTCACAAAAAGTCATGACTTCAGGAGAACCACAGTAAAGAAGCTGTACCAGCCTTCAGAATTAAAACAAACATCAGAGCGGATAAATGTCACATTCTAGTTAACTGTGTTTCACTATACAAATCTGTAAGAGCATGAAGGGCTGTAACAAAGCTGGACAATGTAATTCTTAACATTTTCCACCAAGAGAATGTTGTCTCAAAGCAATTAATGAGCAACATTATCAACACCTGTACACAAAAGAGGAAAAATTATCAGTGTAGAAAGTTGACACTTCTTATCTAGATTAAGTCTTTTGAAATGCAGAAAGGCTATCAACCAAGAATTATTTACATCCATCAGAAGTAATCTCCTTGCTAACTGGGGCATGACAACAACTGACCTCAAAGTAAGACCACTGAATGACAAACCACGACAAGAACGTGTTTGGAAACTTGTTTAATTATTGCTTGAAGCAAAGAATTGACTTTTACAGGAGTACTGACAGACAGCTACGTCTTACGCTCTGAATCAGCAAAAAAATAATAATAAACACGGCAGCAAAGAAATAACCCTCAAACTGTCTTTCTAATTAATAATGGAGAACTACTGTTGTAAAGGTATTTCAAACTGATGAGGTGATCAGTTTTTACTGGAAATTAGAAATGGAAGGTGCCAAGAGATGTGGCAGAGATTCCAACACAGAACCAAGTTTTGGGAAGACAGCAGATTTTAAGACCCAGAAATGCAGGAAATCACTATGTAGCTTGGTCCAGGTATATCAGCCTTGCTAAGAATGTAGAAGGGAGAGAACAAATTCAAAATGTTGAGCAATGAAGTTTTCTGCAGTCCATCTGCTTCAAGTCAAATAAAATACTGTAAGGAAACCTAAATTCTCCATTTGTCTCAGAAGGATGCATACGCTGTTCTGTGTAAAATACATGTTTCAAATAATGGATATGTTATAGATGAAATCTGTTAATTCATGCAGTTATAAAATATATGTTATAAAAACTAAGATTCAGAGCTGAAACCCCGGTCACAGGCTGGGATTACAACATGCCCTGCCTGGCCACTGAGAGACAAAGACTCATTACCATATGAGTACATGGGCAGGACATCCAGTTTTCTACAACTACACACCAGGCTACACCCAATAAGGCACCCTTATTAACATAAGAAGGACTGTGGCCAGGACAGAGATAGCCCATTCATGCTACACCTGGGCAGATCCACTCCGAGACCAAGTTCCAGGAAATCCAATCAAGTATTCAATCACTCCCTGAAACAGCTTTGTACAGCAGGAAGCAAGGTACAAAGAGCCAACATCACGACAGCCAGGATCATTGTAGAACTCATCACTATGCATCCTCCACCCAGGAAAAGACATTGTCCACTTTGGAGCAGAGAAAGGAAACCACCATGAATACGATTAATCTGAAAGTAGAGGAAGAATCTCTGCCTGGGGCCTGAAAAAGTGTATAAAAACTGACTGGACTGAGACTACCTGGTGAACTCAGAGGGACTCGCTGTCGGAGAGAGAGGGATAGTCCCAAGTTCAACCGGTGCCGACTTCCTGGGCTCGACGCTGTAACTCTTGACGGAGAAATTGATTACTATATCTCAGTCATTAAATAAAATCAATCATTCCAATTATTAAATTCGGTTTAGTTGGCTTTTCATTTATAACAGATACAAAAAATACTCAGAAAGGCAAAATGAGTCCTGACCTTAGGTTCAGCTTTGCTCCAACTTGACAAACAGATGAGGAGGTGTAATGCAGACCTGAGCAACAACTATGGAAGCTGATATGTTACACATTTGACAAATCTGAGTTTTCACAATGTCTCTTTCAGAAACATAAGATTTTCCTGCAGTTGTGAATTCCAGCAAAGTACAAGAAATTACAATGAATAACAGTACTGCCAGTTTCTCTGTGCTGCGAAGGGCTGAAGGTAACTTCAGACACCTACACAAAATATGTGTTTTCCTGTATGCACTACACAGAACCCAATCAATAAGATAATGTTCTTCTAGAGGCAATTCCTGCAGTGAAAACCAAATGTTCCAGGTCCAGCCAAATGGATGCCATGTTTCAAAAACAAGTTAGATGATTGTTGTGTGAACAATAGGATTACCAGCACTGAAAACTGTACCAAAAATTATGATAAACAACTGCTAGTGTTCCTGATAGTCAGGGAAGGCAAGGGCACTATTCACAAGGGATACTGCTCTGCAGTTTGCCCTTATCTTTAAATTAAAACAAAATTAGGAAAAGAAATTAAAATAAGTTAAAATTTAAAAATAGAGGTAAGAATGGCATACAAGAGATTTCAGGGAAGATCTGCATGCAAAAAAGGAGAAGGTAGTGTGATATCTGAAATACACATCTAATTATCTACCAACATCTTACAGTATGTCTTGCATGCTTTAGTTATTGGGGAATATATTGCTGTTGGCCACAATGTATTCAAACAAGTAACATAATTTACATCTCCCAGCAGCAGCAAGCAATCTTTCCTGAACTGGGAATAATGAATGCATTATTGCAAAACTGTATCTGTCATCATGGAAAAGCAGCATCACTAAGAACATAATGATCATCATCAGGCTACCACTTAGTCAGAAGCAGCACACCTGAACAAAAATCTGTAACTTTAGAAGTTTATGAAACTGTTAGGATTTGCTGTACCACTCAATATCATCACCTGATATGTCTGCAATTAGTTAGCTAAATTAGCACTTGCTAAAATACAGAAATTAAACTTACTTAAACTGCACCAAAACCAGACAAATTCTGAATGCAGACATACACTTGTATTGCCTTTGGTATGTTCTTATGTTTTAGTTCACCTCTCAAAATCAATACAGAAGACAGACTTAAAATTATGTAAGCTCTGAATCAGCAAAAAAATAATAATAAACAGGGCAGCAAAGAAACAACCCTCAAACTGTCTTTCTAATTAATAATGGAAAACTACTGTTGTAAAGGTATTTCAAACTGATGAGGTGATCAGTTTTTATCAGAAATGAGAAATTTACTTCATCAGTAAAGATCACATCTTTTCTAGATCTCATTTTTAGAGGTGGACATATGAACCAGGGTTTTCTCCAAAACCCTCTG
Organism: Hylia prasina; assembly: GCA_013397195.1. Classification (NCBI taxonomy): domain Eukaryota; kingdom Metazoa; phylum Chordata; class Aves; order Passeriformes; family Sylviidae; genus Hylia; species Hylia prasina. The sequence goes on along the minus strand of VYXD01013273.1, from coordinate 60,141 downwards.
TTAATGCAAGTCGTTACACACCCGACTCTTTGCTCAGACTCTGGACTGAGCTACAGATTGCAACACAGTGCCTAGAACAGCTCAGGACTTGCGACCATATGCCAGAGAGCGTTAGGAATGACATCTGACAGATCATTTCTCCTCCCACACCAGTATTAAAAGCAGCTGAATTTGTTCTGCTTCAGTTCACAAATATTCATGATGCACACTTTCAAGCTTGTAAGTAATGACTTGTCTCTTGGAAAGTGCTGAATCATGGTTTTTGGTCATCCTCAAGAAATTAAGCTGCTGTACCTCTCAGAGAGAGAGGATCTGGTTTGTCAAGAAGAGCATTCCAAGTTAGGGACACAGATGAAGTCCTCCTAATTCAGAACACACATAGCTCATCACCGTTAATGCACTGCCTTCTGTCACTTTCTGACTACTGGATTTTCAGTCCTGAATATGTGTTACAATAAAGTTACCCTTTATTACCCAGTGACCACTATCAAAGCCTCCCATGTCTGTGACAGCATGTTTTGTGACTCAGGGGCATTGCCAGCAGAGCAGCTGCCCCCTTGGTTGTGAATAAAATACCTTCATTGCCATGAGTTCCTGCATCAAGACTGCATTTTCCAGGTCCAGCCTCTGGCTGTCTCCACGTGGTTTAACATCATAACTAAGGGGATCAATGTGGATGCTTTCCAGCTCCAGCATTGTAAGTTTCACTGCTGCCCTGTCATTCTTCAGCTGCTGGATGTAATCCTTCAGCCTCTGCTCATCCTCCTTTGTAAACTCTGTGTCACAACTACTTGCAGTTGAGCTGGTAGTACTGGAACGAGAAAGAATGGTATTAGAAAAAAATACATTTGACAAAAAGTCATAATTTTTACATCAAATACCCTCCCAATACTCTATCAACACATCTGAGTCTTGCTTAAAAGAGAGGACACAGATGTAGCATGGACCAGACATTGCAATGTGAGGTGTAAGTTCAGAAAAGAAATTAATTCTCTAAGCTGTATGAGAAAATGGAATCAACTTCTCTGCAAAGCCAGATATTTAATGATGTGTAACCAAATTACTTTATCTGAAATGGTGTCTTCTGAAAAAGAGTGGGTTTTTTAATTCAAAAAGGAAAAAAAAGAGCAGCTACTTAAGACTTCTTAGCAATAATGTGGCACAGCAAGTTTGCTCAAACACTGAGTCTTCATCTTCTTTGAGAAGAAGCATCTGCTAAGAAAAAAGAATGAACCCAGACTTGATCTATCTCTGCTGATGACCATATCAGTTATCAGCTCAGATATTTTAATGGATACTTTTAGGAGTCAACCTGAGCAAAATTCCACTGGCAGATGCCAGGACAACTTTCAGTTCATGTGAAGGTGTACTCCTCAGCATACTGACATTCCTTCAGGGCTAGAGTGATTTAAAAGTAACCCATAGAGAAGCAGGAATTCTAATAAAATCTCATCATAAAAGACTTGGTGTATCTTCTGAGCCACTGAGAGCCCACTACTCTGCCCATAAGTGTTTACACAGAGATTGCAGAAAGGGGAAATAATGTCATTAGAGCAATGGTGGCTTGAGTGCTGCCTATCCACCTGCATGCATGTCAGTAGTGCAGGGGGCCCAGACTGACACAGCTGAAGCATTCCAGGGCTGAATATAGTCTCAATAACACTAAAAGGAAAATAAAATGCCATGTTGTTTCTATAGCCTCACTCAAAGCTGCCTGCTGTCTCCTGAGGTCCTATAATCAGCTGCTGGGTGAGGGATAAGTTACCCATTAACTGTGCCTGTCTGGTGAAACATGAAATTGGAAACTAGAGGATATTAATCATAGAAATTAGAAGATATTTATTTAGGCATTCATATGGGGTGTATTGCTTAATACTTGCTGCTCTTTGTACTGTATTAGTTGCCTAAGGAGGGGAGAGACAGAACTATGTCCGAGAGCAATAAGGAGGGATGCAAGGATGTCTGACAAAGGGAAGGATGTTTATTGGAACAGGGGACNCCTACTTTAAAACACTGTCTCTGAGTATTAGAGTTTTCTGCATGTCACTGGAATGCTAGATAATCTCTAGCATAACAAGAAATTACTTTCCATATCAAATTACACTGCTGTTCAACATTTTTGTACTAAGAAAAAAAGTCCCATCTGCTAGATGCTCTGAGAGCCAAGATGATGTCCTAAAATATTATGCATGTGCAAGACAGGCTTGGTTTTTCTCTCTCCTTTGGTTCTACTTCACCTACAGCTTTATTGATTTTAAAGAGCTTCAAATAATTGCCCACCTTCCCACAAATTCCAAGCACAGCCTTGGAGAAGATAGAGAATTGGCAGATCTACCAAGACTTCCCAAAATTCTTCCCCCTCATGAAATACTATATTACAGCTCTTTCCCACAGTTCTATGTTAATTTCACATTATTCCCTCCTTTTCTAAGGGATAAGAGGTGCCTGCCATAGTTGACCCAACTGTGAATTGGTCTTTGCTTTTGTGTTCATACATTACCTTCTGCAGTGGAGCTTAAGACCACTCAGTACCTATATACATAGAAACCCTCTCAGGCTGAAACAATTTTTTGTTCTTATTATTTCTTGATTAGAAAATTGTGAAACACTTAATAAATCCTGCTTTACTGAGCCTAAAGGCATCTTGCTGAATTAGATATTTATATAAAAATAATGAGGATAGATAATGTGAAAAGTACTTAATTCTGTACTGAAGTCATGTTGTAAGTTTCTTCCTCAGCACCCAAGGACTGCAATTGCAGTGCTTTTCAGGATTAAATGTAGAACAGCTGTTGTTGAGGAAGGATAGATTTAAAAGTCTTCAAATCTTGACGCACAAAGACCTCATCTCAGTTTTTGCTTGAAAAGGAAAGAAATCCCAGCCCTCCTGCTGCAAATGAAACCTGAGCAAAAAAATGCTGGAAGTTTTTATTGTTACATTGAGCTGGACCTCAAACTCCATATATTCACAGATTTTGGCCCTTGATGACCCACAGCTACGTACATGTATGTTAGGGGAGTGCAGTCCAAATTGAGGAAGGCACTGGGTTGTTGCCAGTGATACTCAGGCTGCTTTTACTTCAGTCCTGTCTGCCTGCCTGTCTGCAGCTGAGTTGGCTCCTCTGGTGAATTGCTAGCAAGCTGCTCTTCTTCTTCCATTTTTTTGGTTTTTGTTTTTTGGTTTTTTTTTAAGAAGTTGGAAGGAGCTCATCAAGGAACTTGTGTCTCAGCCAGCACATAAGAAGACAAGAACCTTCATCCTTCCCCTGCATTTAGCAGCACATTCCCACCCAGAAGACTGGAAGCAGGTGGGGTAGAAGGGACAGAAACAGCACTGCAGTGTTTCTGATCTCCCCAGTAACTCTGCCAGCGTGTGCTGCCCAAAAACCCCACCAAACAGCTCTCCACAGCCACAGTGCTGGTCCACTACTGCTCTCTTCAAGGGATAATAGCTGCTGAGCACTTCATCCTGAATTTCTGATATTGCCCTCCCTTCTGAACAGCAATCAGGACAAAGGAAAACATTTATAGAATAATGCATGCATCCAAAAACCACAGGAAACTGTTGCAAAAGATGTGTAGTTTCTCATTTCTCAAGTGTTTAGGTAAGGACAGAGAAAGGATCATAGTTGTCATCACAGCTGGAGAGAATACAACATCAATCTGCCCATTCTCACAGATGCTGTATCAGAACAAGAAAAGAGATGTTTTTCACACTTGCTTCATTCCTCGAGTTTTTTATGATGATGTAATTCCCCACTGATGTAAAATCAATTTTCAAATACAGTTTGTGGAAAATATGTGGGCTGGTACAGCAAAATGTCAGCCTTATTTGCTGGCATAAGTGTGTGAAAATAAAATGCAGTGAATGAACATAAAAGAGGCTTCTGGCAGTGCTCCTCTGTGAGTGGTTTCTGCACATGACAAAAATCTATGCATAAAACCCTCTATGAGCATCATTTTATCTGTTAAAAATCAAGTCAATAAATTAATAAGTTAATATATTTGTGATTAAGCTGATTGGTGTGGATAATACAGTTGGTAGAACTGAGATTAACATTGTCAAAACTGAATCCATGAGCTTGGTTGAATACCTGCACACAATCTAATGCTTTAAAGAATGCAGTTGATTCACAGTACACACAGCCCAAACACCTTCTTTCTAGCTGAACATTGTGGTTTGAGATCTGGGACACAGCAATGCCAGAAGGTAGTAACTTCCTGAGAAACTGAAAAATACCCCAACCAGGCAAAGGACAAACCAGCTAAAATCAGAGCCTTTGGTAAACTGCCCTGCTTTCTTCTGAGATAGCTTCAGTCCAGCAACAAAGTGTTACACAGGTAGCTCTGAGATATCTATTTGGACATTTCCAAATAACTTATTTGTATGCCTCAGCCAAGATAATCTGGTCTGTTACCAATTTATCTGAGACCTGAGAAGGTTCTGACAAGAGATATTGTGGAGGCCCCTGAGCCTGTCAGGGAAACTTCTAGGGCTTTTCCCTGGAAGAATCTACCATTGGCTCTGAGAATACTTCATAGCTTAGGGTGAGCAAAAAGGCTTCCCCCCAGGGTCCTCTACAGCATTATATTAATCTATCTCAGTTTTGCTTTTTCCATTGGCCCGTGGGCCTTGCCCACATCTACGGTTCATGTATGTCCCCAGTTTGAGAAGGTTTATCCTTTCCCTGTTTCCCCACTGGTTGGGGTTTCACTGATGATCTGCTCTTACGTCCCCTATAGGTCATTGCCCTTTGCCCTGCTCTCATACCACCCCTGTGTTCATTGGCTCCTCACCCCCATACTTAACCCTGGACATTCCTTAGATCTGTGTCTTTCTGTCCCTGAAACCTTCAGCGTGAATCTGCAAAATAAACCTTGCTGGAACGTATACAGGAGACCCTTCCTGCCTTTCTTTGTTGAGCTAGCTGTGGGGGGGGGGGTGTGGACTTGAGTACCTTGCCTGCGTGCCAACCCAAGCAGCTTCTCCAGAAGAGATGCTTTCTGGGGAGAGGTAGCAGCAACCACCATCCATCTCAATGCTGCTACAAGATATATTCTTACCGTTGACTGAGTTCAGATATTTTGTGACACTGCATAATACTGGAAAGAACTGCCTTTGCATATAAGGGACCAGATTTGTCCTCCCATGAACCCAGACGTAACGGGCATACTAGCACAGCAGGGAATAAAATACACCATTTTCAGTCAGTGTTACAACTGGGCTTCTTCCCTTTTGTCTCCTTTCAAAAGTGCAATCAGTCAAATCTTGTTGGCAGTGTATGTTCCATGCTTAGCTTCTGTCCATTTAAAATAATTATGACTTCCAGCTACATTGCAAACCAATTTGTTTTCAAAAACTGAACTGGCAACATTATTCTGGTGCTGCTGCCAGTCAAATGAATTTAGATGCTTTTTCATTGCCTTTCATTTATTTTAATTTCAGTTGCTCCCTTTTACAGTCTTTAACCACGCATCACTAGTGCTTCACCAAGCACTTACTCTCAGTAATGTGTTCAGTGATTTGACATTCAGAATCTCAGCTGAAATTTCAAAGCCCAAGATGGGTCAACAATTCCACTGTAAATCCATATTCTACAGGATTTCAAACAATAGGAAGAATTTGTCACAAGTCTCAGCAAAGGATAGTTTTCATCATCCTACAACCACTTTATTCATTTAGTTTCAAAGGGAAATGGTAGCAATACATATCTGCAACTAAAAGCCTGCAACACTGAAATATCAAAGGCAAGAAAAATCAGTTTTGCAGATTCAAAGTATGTTTCAATTGTTTCAATTGAATACTGTAAAAATATTTTCACAGTGGTCCCCAAGTGGTGTATGGTTCATACAGCACTCACTGGAGGTGAGAGGAAATGACCTTAAATTGTGCCAGAAGAAGTTCACATTGGATACCAGAAAAAAATTTTCACTGACAGAATGGTCAGGCATTGTAATGAATTGCCCAAGAGAGTCAGTGGAGTTATCATCTCTGGATGTGTTCAAGAGGTGTCTGGATGTGGCACTTGGGCATAAGGTTTAGGGCTGGTTATAGTGGTGCTGGGGTGATAGTTGGACTGGATGACCTTGGCTATAATCTGAAGAGGAGATTTCCTCTCTTTTGAGACAGGGTTCACAGGAAGAAAACATCTGAAAACACCTTTAACCACGTGTCACTTGCACACAACAGAAGGAAAGAAGATTTATATTTTCTGGAGAAGCTGAAGTTTCAAAAATATTTTCACTGATATGTATGCTTAGGCAAAGATAAATTACTTTGGGCATGGGGGAGGGGAGAGGGACAACAATCTGTAAGTGACAATCAGATCAGGGTGCCCATGTCACATATTCCTGACTTGCTGTGTGCCCTCTGGGTGAGTGACAACAGCTTTTATCTCCTACTTCCCACGTACATAAAAAAAAATATTGTAGAACTTACATCATTCAGCGCAGTATGTTGCTCCACACCAGAAAAAAAATACTACAATGATAATAACGGCTCAAGCTAAAACATCTCTTTCATATAAGAACATTAAATTTGCATTTTCACAGTCATGACATAGTTTACCCCGATGAAATTTTAAATCCTATGCCACTTTAAACATACTCTGCTGAACCTTATCTACTGAGGCAACACCTTACATGGACACATACACACAGGTCTAGCTGACCACCAATGAACACAGACACAAACACAGACTTACCCTCCCTCTCTTATCCTCCCAAAAATTCTGCTAAAGCATGCAAGGGCTGTAAAGCTTACATTCCTACCAAATACTTTCAGTGCAAGTCTAGGAAAGCAAACACTGAAACAGGAACAACCCCTCTTCCCCCAGTTCTTCCCTGTCAATACCAGAAACTGCCTGAACCATTTTCAAGAAAAAAGTATTACTATGCCTTGACTACACACCATGTATCTCACAAGGAAGAAAAATATTGAGGTAGCTCTGACAAACTGAAAATTACCCTTTCAAACAATAGAATGGGAAACAAGCTTGGCTTGTTTCTACAGTAGGAGTTACTACATGTAGACACAGACAACATGTTCATATACAGAAATTACATGAAGCTGTTTCAGGCACTTGGCTGGCTGTGTCTTAGGCCATATATGGTAATTTCTTTCCAAGCCTGGTTTAAATGCTTTTACTACAAAGTGTGATCAGTGTGCTACTAGCACAGATGCTGCCACAATAATTCCTATGTAAAGACAGAGCTTTCTTGCACTGAGAGTGCACCAGAAAACTTCTCTGAATAAAACATTAAAATTCACCTCACATTAGGACCCTGTTCCCTCAGATTACCTTTTTGCTTACTTTTTAGCAACTCCATGCCAGTTATACAACAGGAAATAAGATTGTTTGGAGGAGGCATCAGCAAGAAGAGGAAATGATACAGTACTAAAATAAACTTCTGAAGTGTCAAAAAATGGCAGCAGTTGAATAAAAAACTGGCTAGAAAATGGAATTAAAATGAAGTTTGAGAGCAAATCTGAGAAAAAAAAATACCTCTTGAAGAGAAGAATGTTCATCTATATTTATCCAGGACACTTGCCAAATTTGTATCCATATGAAAGCACATATATTTACTGCAGAGTAAAATTACACCACAGGTAGGCAAAAACTCAAAATGAAGCTGCTGGCAGATACATATGAACTGGAGCACTTCTGCAATAATAGCTCATCTATGTTTCATTATTTTATAGGTCTTCAGAAAAGCTGCAATATCCAGTCTTTCCTGGAAGAATCCAATCTATTCCATGCCATGAATGAAAAGAACAGGATGGGAAGGAAGAATTTGGAGAGGTGCAAAGGGTAAGGAAGGAGATGGGAGAGGAAATGGTTTAAAACAGAATGGCTAGATTTGCAACATTTAGAAAACCGAGTACTCCTAAATCGAGTACTCCTAAATGCCAGTGAAAGCCTGTTTCAGATCTCTGGTTCTCCGCACATCCATGCTGTCTGCATATAATAGACATGAGTAACAAGTACAGGATTTGAGTTACAATAAAACACCAAGAAAGTCACTGTACTAAAACAAATGTAATCGTTTTGCCCTTTATGAGGACCCAAATTCTGAGTCACCCCTTTGCAACAAACTTAAACAAAACTTGTCTTGGCTGGAATTGCTCAAAGTCCATAGACAAATAGACCACTGAGGCATGGTGACTTATAAATCAAAGCACAGAAGCCAAAGGACTGAGGTGACGGGAGGTAGCTCAGCAAATAGAACATGACTTTTTGTCTGGAATCAAAGATTAGGAGATTAGGAGAGCAGAAGAGTTGCAATTACCTGGTGTGACTGTTGGAGGAGAGGCTTTCCCAGGGCTGCACACTACAGCCTGTGACTGCATAGGCTCCCCCACAGCTCCCATCCAGCTTCATCAACAAGGCTTTTGCTGCATTCTCAGCTGTCTTCCTGCAGTCATGAGCCCTCTTAAGCATTTGTGTGATATTTTCATCACCTGTCTGGTCCCCTGGTTTTCAAGCAAACAATGTTTCAGACAGAAATTAAGGAAGAGATCTTTCTACTCACTCTCAGTTTACACCACAACAATGACAATAAATTACCAATCTGTGAGGTAAAAGCAACTTCATTTCCTTGTGAGCATCAGTGGTAACTGGGATACTGGCCTGAATGCACCCCACTCCCAGTCACAAGCTCCAGGTGTTTGTGGCTCCAGTCAACATGTCTTAAGTGATGTAGGATTTTAGTTTGTCTCTTTGTAATGATGTGCCTTCTGCATTAACATTAGGTTTGGATGCTCAAATTATGAACGCATTGGAAAAGCCCCTGTCTCAATTACAACTCTTACTCCAGTTGGTGTGGTGTGGTTTCACAGAGTTGTCATCTCCAGAGCTTCTCCTCACAGGCACCTTGATCTCAAGCCTGATGGTTTGCCAGAACACCTTCTTACAGGCTACCTGGCCAGACAGAAGAATTGCCCTGCTGCTCAGAAGCAGCCTCTCACATTTTACAGTCATGCATACTAAGCCAAAATAAAACTAGCTCTGGTTTATTAAATTGCTATAATTTTTAGTGGTTATATAGCTACCAGTGTAGCTAGTAAGCTTCAGGAGTAGCAGGACTGAAACCACCACTGTCACTACATCTACTCCAGCTGCAGTCAAGTCATTAAATTAAGATATGTTACTGGCTACACAGAAAATCTACAAATGTATTTGTCATTAAGCTACAATATATTCATACTTAGCAAAACCCAGCAGCTTGTTCTGTGTTGGATTTTCATTTAATCCTTGTTCAAGTCAATTAGCTGTACTTCACATTTTCTGAGTGAAGTGCATGCACTAGAAGTAACATTAATGAGGAAGAAAGAATGTTCTGTAAAGAGAAGCTGGATATGCTCAGCTTTAAGTGATGCAACTCCCATGAATTTCCCACCCACAGATGTCGATATAAAGCTTGACTGATCTTCAAACCAAAAATCTGTTATTTTATCTAGGTGTGTTAATCAAATTTCATAATGAAGTAAAGGTACATAAATCATTCACAACTTTCTCCATGCTGCGCTGTGTAATGGGAAATTTGCACTATTTCTATCTCGGGGCTGTAATTGATAATACCATAATTTAAGAGCTGTAGACAGACACCTACATAAAAACTTAACTGCAGTCTTTTCCATAAACTTCCTGTCAGATGAAACCCAAAATATTTCTCCCTTGTAAGTTTTCTTTCTACCACCTACAGGCATAGAAAATCCAAGCCTAAATTCACTTTTGCTACTCACTGATCTCTGCCAGCTGGGAAAAGTTCCCTAGCACATTGTGGAAAGGAATGAACAGAGTTCTGAGAAAGGTGGAAGAAAATCTTAGACATCCCCTCTACAGAGAAGCCAGTGCTCCTAACACACCAGCCACTTGCTATGCCTTAGCACAGTATGAAGTTATTCTCTCTGAATGCTTCCTTTTTTACTACTTGAAGATTACTATGACTGCCTTCTCCTATCAATAAAAGGAATGGAACTACTAACACTGAAATTTCATTGTGTAATCAACTCTTTCCATCAGAAGCATGAGCCAGCAGCAATGTCAAGCTCCAAATTTCTGAACTGTACTGTACCTCTGATAGTGGCTTGTTCCATTACTTAGCAGGTAGCATATCAAAGAACAACACCCAGCCACAGGATTAACTAACCACAAAATAATAAAAATCCATAACATACAGGCTAAACAGAAGACAGAATGTTTTAAAATTCCCGAGCAAAGGTAAAACGGGGTGAAAAATTACAACCTTCTAAAAACTTTTTATTTGTAACTACTCAATGCTTCGTATTATTTTAATCCCAGTTTTTCACAGATTAGAGTGTTTCTGGGGATTCATTCTTACTGAATCTGGACATGCAACTACCACAGCTGTATGGTCTGTAAGCCACCTGTGCTCACAAGTACTGTTTAATTATTCTGCTCTGTACAGTTGCATACCTACAACAATCTCTATCTCCTCGTGATAGCATACAAAGGTGAATTTAAATTGCTCTCTTGCATTTCCCCTCTGGTTTTGGGGTGTGTAAACTAATTTAAATAGTTAAAAACAAGAAATTACTGAAGAGCATTCTTAGGGTCATGAAATGACTCACCAGTGCAACCAATTCTAATGCTAACTGACATGCCGAAAACCCCTTAAATTAAGTGATTCATTGATATCTTACCAACAGAACCAACACCTGCAGCTCTGAATTGTCCAAGAATGAGACTCTGCTCACTTTCTGCCAATGCCAAGAGCAGCTCATATGCTTCTATGCACTGTTCACTGAGACAGAAAACAAAAACCACACAAAATATTAACCGCAATTTAAAGAAGAACAACGCCTGCAATAGCAACAACAAAAGAAGAGTTATCTGATTAACTGCATGATTATCTAATACTTGTCTAGCAACAGGGATATTAAATAACATTATACACATAGTTTCTAGCACTATGCATTCAGTAGTCTCCTCATTTTTGTAACAATGCCAGGCTGGCCTTAAGTAATGTAATAAGACATGACATTAGAGCTATCTGAAATAAAGAAAGCTCCAGAAGCATGTTTTTAAACAGGTGATAATACAAACAGTGGTCAAGATGATCCCTTTGAGAAACTTTTCCCAGACCTTTTTACTATACACCATACAGTATTCTATACTCAACAATATAATTATACTACACAAAGTGTTGTAAGCAGAAAAAATGCAAGAAAACTACTTCTTGCTCTGTCCTGGCTGTAAGATGTTCCTCCTTACAACAGAACAGCTTCCAATTATATTTGTGAGTCACATAATCCCTGTTGCATTTTAATGTTTTTAAAAATACATACTAATATACTATTAGCAATTAACACTTCATTACAATTTGCTCAAGGCTGATGGTAAAAGAATATATTCTTTAAAAAGCTCACTATTTGTTCCAAGACCAAATGTGCCTGTCCCAAATTAGTTGCAGTTGAAGGTGTTAAATGACACCATATTTTTGCAAAGAGTTTGATGCAAATTTAGATACTTATTACCAAATACCAAGCCATTAATCCACAGTTCCAACTGATGCAATACAAAGTCATTCTCAGTTTTGTGGAGTATAACACTCTCTGGTCCACTGGTCTTGGGAAAGGTACAGAGAACCTGTCTCTTAAGGTTGGATTCAGCAAGACAGTCTGAGCCTACACACAGCGCCTAATTCAAATGTTAATTCAGTATTTAAGAATGAAGAGATAATTCTACATTCCTGTTAGATGCTAGTCAACTACAGATGAAATACACTGTAGAAATTTCCGTTGGGTAGCTAGTCAGGTAGTTTAACCAAAGGGGTGCTTTTTTTGGGAGGAAACAAAAAATAAACAGCATTACTATGTCACACCAGCAGCTTCACTCCCAAACACTTCTACCAAGTCTCCCCCAGCTCCCTCTTCCTGGCTGAGCCCCTGTGTAGGTACATACCTGTACTGCAGTGCCAGCCTGAGGGCTGTGGCATTGGACTCATACTTGCCCACAAGCATGCTCATCCTCTCTGCATTGCTCTTGCACTCCTCCAGTGTTATTGTCAGCAAGTCATTCTGGGATTTCAGGTGTTCAATACGGCTGCAAAAAACCAAGTCATTTGCAACCTTCAAGCTTAACTTGCAGTCACTGTTCTGGAAATTCCAGGACAATCATACTTTGAAACAATGAAAATTTCTTGGTCTACACAAGTGTTTTTTAATGAAGATGGCAAAATTCATCAGTTCTGTACCACTTATCAAAAGCCAAGAGGAGAGAAATTTCTCTTAGGTCATCCTCTTCTCCTCCCCATAAAATGTAGTCATAACCCTGTGCAGCAGCAGCAAGCAGAATGCTGTAGCCTTGTTATGCAGCCACAAGACTGCATAGGACAGTTTCATATTAACCTTTTGCTCAGTTTTTCTGCCTTCATTCCTCAATTTCTGATTGAGGATTCTGCCACATTTGCAACTTGTTTTAAATGGCATAGTCATTAGTGCGATTGCGGGTGTGTGCAGGGATCAAGCAGTTGCATAAATGTCTCTTCTGAAAATCCAGAGTAACCATTCCACCTGAAGTAATGTTTGGATTGTGATTAGACAGGGAACTTCCAAACTACGAATGAGGTTTCAGTGAGGCAATGCGACCTCCAAATGTTCTGGCAAAAGTCAAACAGAAGCTTAATTGTAATACCCTCCTCAATGTGGTTAACCCTGAACATGAAAATTAAGATTCAGAGTATCAATATTACTGTTTACTCTCTCTGCTGATAACTGAACCACACATCAATGTACTATGCCTAACTGTAAAAATGGGATACATGCCACAACCAGAGAGACAAACAATTTGAAACTTTGCACAGTTAGCTAATGGAGAAATCCATGCCATCCAGGACTCTAAAATCACTGAATTCTTGACAAAGAAGAATGACAAGGGCTAGTATACCATTTGTTCAGTTACCAGAATAGAGCCCTGACTTTTCTAGATGCTAGAACTGTCACTTTCTGTATCTTGACATCTTCTATAATGATACATGCTGTTAAAGCATAATTGTGCAGTATACAGAAGAAAAAAAACAACAAACAAACAAACAAACAAAAACAAAACAAAACAAAACAAAAAACCACCAAGAATCACATTTTGCAGCACTACAAAAACATGAGCTATAAATAAAAAGAGATATTGTACTGATCAGACTAAATTTGAGCTAGCTGTGGGAAGACAGAATTTGGATAGAGACATGCTGGGACACAATTCTCATATTCCTGATCCACAGTTCTGATTTTATGTGCCAAAAAAAGACATAAAACACTGGTTTTGATAGAGTTTGCTGAAGGATAACACCAGCAGTATTTTAACTGCAACCAGAAAGCTGCAATCTCTCTTCTGCAAAAAGAACTCTATTTGCTGGTATATATGCCACAGCACCACACATCAGTAGTTTTATTGAGACAGTTAAACACTATTATTCTGTTTCTTCAGGATAAAACAAAGCAAGCTAATTCCAGAATGATGCAGACTAAGTTATGGGACTCCTTGTTTCAAGGAGTAATGTGTCTTATGAAAAAAGAAGCCATGACTACTTGGTCAGCCACAGAGAGGGATGCTCCACAGTGCAGACAGGGGAAGGTGCTGTGCTGATCTAATAATGCAAAAACAACTTCATACTAACGGAAAGAATCCTGAGCACATGATTCAATCCCCTCTTCAGCAGCCATATTCCATGTTTACCTGCAGCTGCCACAGTTGAGCTGGAAATTAACTAAGAAATGCTCAAAAAGGGTAAAAAAAGCAGTCAACTTTAATGAAGTTAATAGAAGACAACATGTGTGAGCATATCTAACTTTCCAGCTCACCTATTTAATCTCTCCGTCTCCACTTCAAACTCTCGGATTTTGCTTTCAGAGATAGCAGATCCATGTGAATAGAGAGTCTGGAAGATTTCCTGGATGTTTGAGCAGTCTTGGAGTGAATGTGCCAAATGTTCAGCCATGGTACTAGACACCTGCACAAGGCAGTTAATATATCATTGTGAATAGATACCCACTGGATTTCTCCCAGATACTTTCTGCATGGAGAACTGTATTTGCTCGCATGCACTCAGTGCATTCATTATTCAGTTTTTGTTATGAATTTTACATTGAATAGAACATTTATAAGATTCCACTTTTAGAAGCCATTTTGTTCTAAAATTCTACTAACCAAAGGTGAAGGCCACTGTTTCATTATACATTTAAAAAGCCTACATGCAAGTTTTTTATGTTCTTGACAGCTTAGTAAAGGGTTAGAGCCAAGTTCTTCATTACAACAAATATTAACACACAGTAACAACGTTATTGATTTACACTGCCATTTTAAGCAGAATCCACTTTGCTGTTGGTTGAAATTTGTGAAATGAAACTGGAGAATCTTCTTGAAGAATATTTTGGTGGAACTGATTTCAAAATTTTCCTCTTGAAGTCACTCATGAGAATGATTTCTAGCCACTAGTTATGAGAAAATGGGACCTTAACATTGGGTGAAATATTCTGTGTTGAAATATTTTGCTAAAACTAGCTTTTAAAGTATTTTTAGGTATTTCACATATTAATTGTATTAGGAAAACAATGCTTTTATTGGAACATGGATCATGCATGCTCACAGTTCTTAGTCCTTACCCCTACGCTGCTGATTTCTGATCCTAAGACGGGTCTATCAGATGATGAAGACTCTGATCTTGTCTTTGACAATTTCACTCTTTCTGCAATCTGTAAATCAGAATGCTGCACAGGTTATACAGCAGCCCACACCCCATAAAGATCACACAAACCCCATCTGTTCTCTAGTTACACTTGCAAAGTTGAGGCAAACTTCTAGAGGACTGAACCCTGCATTGTAACTACAATCGACAACGTTTAACTCCTTTCCACAGCTCAAGTTCACAGACCTGCTCAGGACTCCCCTAAACGTCTCCCAGTTAATCCCACACTTGCACAGCACAAAATGAAGCCTGCTTTTCCCAGGTCATAAGAAGGGCTACAAACACACAAACACCACCTTGGCGATGGGAATGTCGTTGCTGCTGCTGCTGGTGCTCAGCTCTCCTGTGCTAGGGTTGACGGGGCGGTTGGCAGGAGTGAGGCGGCTCGGGCTGGACAGGCCCATGGCCTGCATGCTCTGCAAACGAGTCTGCAGCTCCCGAACCTGCAATAAAACATAACATTTTGATTTTTCCACTTTTATGGTTTAAATAGTCTGGAGATTTTCTCATTGTCTAGCCAAGTCTAATTTCTTCTGGGTTCAGCACAGAAGTTACATTTTTGTACTGTGGCAGCCTCAAAGTTTTCAGGTAGGGAGCAGATGAGTGGAGGTTATTTTAAAATCCCACTGCTATCAGTTTTTTAAACAATGTGCAATGTGGAAATATGCAAAAATACCACTGTAGAATAATTACGCAAAGTTTCAGCTGTTATAGATACAGAAATTTTTCTCTCTAGGGTAAAGCTAATGCTCCAGCCTAAGATAATGGTGGCAAAACAAATGAAATGACATATCATCCTGTCAGTGGAAAACTCCAGTGCTGAAAAAAATTCTTCACATAAATAAATCACATGATGACTTGGTCATATTTAAAGGTTAAAGAAATTCAAACATTAATCATGCTTCAAAACTACACTCAATTATGAAAGCCACCATTTAGTGAGTAATGTACAGACAAAAAAAATACCAGCAAGGTACTCAATGAACAGTCTGCAAAAGCTCTCTCTAAACCTAGCTTGCAAACACTGCATGGTCCTCATAACACATCAGCTACTTGTAGAATGAATGTCAAATGATTTTCAGTTTAAAGGTTAAAAAAAAAAAAAGTTCTGCAGGAGCCAAACTATAGCTGTGCTAAGATTTATAATGTTTAACTTGGAACAATTCTGAACAGACAAGGAATGGTCAGCTTAACTGTTATGACACAAGGTAAAGTGACAGAGCTCATTTTTCCCACAGATCTCAGTGTGACATGGGAGAAGATGAAGGAAACCATCTAAGGAGGAGATTCCCCTGAACGCAGTTTTCCTTAAATACACAGGTTTCTATGTGATTTTGTTGGAACAGTCCCTCTACAAAACAGAACTTGTGAAATTTCATTGGAATTCCAGTCAAGTAGAGTTCTGCCCATTTGATATCTCCCCTTGTATGCAGCATGAAATTCAACTGTGATTCCTACTGTCTAAAGAAAGATAGGGTTCTATAGTAAATGCACTTATATAAAGACTAAGCAAGCTGAAGTCCCTTAGTCAAAAAACCCCAAAATTACAGTTGCATCAAAACTTAGACTTTCTTAGGTGTAAGTGCATCAGCGTTTTATTAATCTCTGCTTGAAGCAGCAGCAGCAGTCATGTGTTTTATGCACAACAGACACTTCAACCTACTGCAGAGAGGAAAGAGTTCAAGTTGGAATGCTCTCCAGTCACCAAAGCAGTATTTTATGCCTCCTATAATCCTCTACAGCCTACTCCTATTTCCTGAAGTGTCCCCGCCTCTCCCTCTGTTGTATGCAAACTGAAGGACAAACTGCCTGCACACTTAGTGTCAAAAGAATTTTCAAGTATTTACAAATAACAAAAAAAGAAAAAACAACCTGTGTGTTTTACATCACATGGTATTTTTAAAAAGCCGTGGGTGGCAACAATAAAAACATGCAAAGTCACAATGCACTTCTAAGTTCCCTGTTCAGTTGGGGAGGAGCACTACACCTTGAACAAAATAATTCCAAATAACTAAAGTGGACAAAACCTCAAAATAAATCCAATATTAAAAGTAACTTGTTGAAAAATTGATATGGCTGCTCAACCCAAAATTATGCATCTTAACTGCAATTTTCTCATGAAGTTAACTGAGCAGAGTGTATGAAGTGCACATCCATAACAAGTATCTTCTACATATTTGCAGCTGAGGCCTCCTTTGTTCATACAGACATATTTAGCTTCAACATGGGCACAGCTGCACAATGCAAACCTTAAGGACAGAAGTGCTCTAGTGGTGCAAACCAATGATTTCAGCTTATTGGCATGCATAAACCTGAAATAAAGCACTCATGCATATTTTTGTGTGCAGATGTCAAAGCAGAAAGAATTTGTACTGTGGCACTGACATTGAAAGAAAAAAAAAAGCAACTCCCAAACTTCATTAAGTCAAAATTGCTATTTATTACTATTTCTTTCAACCCAGGCTGTTCCAAACTAAATTCTCCAAGTGCTTAAGTTACAGCTCTGTTTAAAATAAACAAACAGGAAGACCATTTGGATGTGTTCTTTATAAAATAAAACTCCAGTCTCCACGTCCAACTTAAAAATTGCTAAAATATTTGCCTATGCTCAGAAGCCAGTCCTGGAAGATTGCAGTCCAAAAAGCAAGTAGGATTTTCAATTTAAGTGCAACTAGGAAAGAGAATGGTGAAGTTTTTTAAATGCCAAGTGTTAGTAGACTCTGAAGTTTAGAACTACCTTATGCAAAAACTGTATTACACAAATCTTTAATGCAGATAGGTTTCCTTTATTCTGTGTTTTCTTACTGGGAAGTGATTTCTGGCCAGGATTACAAAGCTAATTATTCATACAAGTCTGTAATACAATACTGGCAACAGAAAGTGAAAGGAACACAGCTAAGAGTTTAGTCAGGTAAAGCTTTGATCAGGAAAGCATTTCTAGAAGAAAACTCAGAGCACAGCAGTGTGATTAATCTGTATATTGCCTTAATATTGTATCATAGAAGCAAACATGAAAACAAGCTGTCTGCTTATCTGTTCTCCTTGATGTATTTACTAAGGCCCTCATTTATGAAGTCACATGATGAACTGACTGGTATAAATAACTGCACTAATCATAGCAACACTGAGCGCTGGATGCTAATTCTGAGCAGGATAACAGGGCAAGTTTGTCTGACCTGTAAAATCACCCATCTCACAATTCACACATTCACCAAGCATATCATGACTGGGTTGACCACCTACCACACTGCCCACAGACACATTAGGTAATAATTTATGATCACCAAAACCTCCATTGTAAATGGAGGAGTTGCCAGCATCTCTTCAGAAAATACTTTTCCATACTGGTAATACTTACCAATACTGGTAGCTATTCTACAGAAAAAAATAAAGACTTATCAAAGACAAGAAAAAATACCCCAAACCCAAATCAGAGTTCAGAGGAGCCATTTTCTTCTCTGGTTTGGTGAATGCACAGGTTTTAAAAGTGGGATTAAAAACTGTCTGACCCCCTGTGTCAAGTCTTTAGCATCATTACCAATGTAATATAAATTATTCTGAAGGTTAACTCATAGAATCAAGGTAAACTGCAGTACTGCAGATGACACACAATAAACACTTGGAAATAGGAGAGAGAGGAGGGGAATATCTTACAGCAAATTGATGACAAAATTGGCAAAACGCAATGGGTAAAGACAAGTATGGAAACAAACCCCAAAAAGTTACATTATAAGACAGGAAGAGTGTGGATTTCTGAGTTGGGGAGGAGGAATAACTAGGGAGGATTTAAAGAAAAATTTCTTGAGTCCTTTCATCATACTAGTTTAAAACCAGAAATATGTGGAAGGGTATAAAAATTGCCATAAACTCCTGAAGCACTAAAATGAGGTGGAAACTGTCTGGAAAGCAGATAGGATCAGAAAAAAAAGGAGTTGAGAATGAAGGGAAAAGGGAGAAATGTCTGTGAAATGTCTGAAAAAAAGGAAAGGAAACGTCTTCTGAATGACTGGAGGAAGTTCAAGAAATTACAGAAGTAAAGAAGTGCTGGAACCCTGGAAAGAGCAGGAGCAGGTGCATTAAATGACACACAGGGCAACAAAACCATTAGGTTTCAGAGCAATAGATAGCCCAGATACCAAAAAAAGTCAGGTGCAAACAGATGTTCTCAAGTTATTAATATAAACATAAGTAACTTGAAATGTCACTTATTAATATTTGATGTTTTGCAATTGAGACAATTGTTGAGCTGCATTTCTAATTTTTTTCCTATGAATGCTGAGAATTGGAGTAGGAAATAGTGAAAAATTAAGGGTAATTTCTTATCACCTTAAGAACTAAATAAAAAGAAAGTAAGGGGAGAAGAGAAAAGGAGCTGACACTACAGCAATGTTCAATTTATGAAAGACTTAATAAGCTATTAACGGGTGTCACAGACATGTTTGTCCAAATGCATCATGGGCTATAGAAAAATATTTCAGTGGAATATTCTCATTATTTGTAACCATGACTCTGAGAAACATGTTTTTAGTAATTTTATTTACACATGCATAGTGACAACTACATGATTCATTAACATATCCTAAATGAAAAGCCACAGCTACAAACTGCCTGGTTTTGTCACGGATTTCCACATTCAAAGGACACCTGCTGCTTTTGTTTCTAAACCAGCTTCAAATGAGGGACATGCCTGTGATTCTTTTTGTTCTACCCTACTCGTGACCTGTTTCATCATACAGTACAGTTGAACCTGTCAAGTAACAGGACTTTTCCCCCCAGCATTTTAATGCTGCTTCATTTTCTTTCCTGTTACACACAGGAGGAAGATGAAGTACAACAAACCACAGGGAGTGAACTTCTCCTGCTTTCTAATTTATTTATGCATACTGCAGATCTGTGGAGGAGAAGATGCCAAATCAAACATCAGTCTAATAATTTGAGCTGCTCTGGGTGGTGAGGGTCCTTCCCAGCAAAAAACCCCTGTNGAAAACTATATAAACCCTAGTTGTGAATGAACTTTCTCTTTCCTGCCTTTGAAGCTCACTTTGTGTGCTGTGCCTTCATTCTGTGCCTTCATTCCTTGTCCTGTGGTAACAAACCCCCCTTATGTTTCATTCAGTCCTAGTGTTGATTATTTACAGCTAGATAATTTTCAGCCTCTCCTATATCATGAGCATCAGAGCAAACAGAGTCTGACTTATGTATTGTCTGTTGTGATCGACCGAGTATGGTAAAGAAATCTTTCTTGGTATCTATAAGGTCAATTAAACATTGAGAATTTGCATGCAAGCTTGGAACAGAAGTAAAAGTCTACTTTGTTGATACCCAAGAGGAGATGCTGCTGTATAAGCAAATACCATGCAAGTGAAAGATACAGAGAATGGAAATAGCTTTGGGCTGGTACCTCAGGTTTCTGGTGCTCACCAAGAGACAAAGGAGACAGAACAGCTCCAGGGTCACTTTAAGCTGTGCAAGCAGATAATAATCTTTAAGGGCCCATAATGTATCAGTGTTCTCCAGCAACGTGGAACAATAATTTTTGATCCCAACAGGAATGACTACAAAATAGAATCCAGCAGATCCTGCCAGCTTTGTGTCATCTGAGAACAGTGTGGGCCCAAGAACACCTCCAAGGTCAAGGATCTGAGTCCTGCTGTGGCAGGGGTAGGTTTCAACTGTCCACAAGAACCACATATTTTGGCAGAGCCCTCTGCTCAAATCAAAGCTCTCTGGATTAGGAAATGTGGGCAGTTGATGGGATCACACATAAAATGTTAATTTTCTACTACTCCACAGATTATGTTTTCATTAGGGTCTTAGCTGAAGACAGCTAATGAAGTGTTTTTGTTCTGGTCAGTTTGGTGATTTCAGCTGGGTTGGGAGCAGGTACAGAACAACCTTCACAACCAGAAGCATGAGATTAACTGAACAAGCTGTCATATGGCTCACGCAAAGAGCAGACATAACAGACGTCCAGATATGGAACTGCCCTTTCATTTCAGACTTAGTTCTTCAGAACAGCCTGAGGGAAGCCTGAATGCTGCCCACACCCTCTGCTTTTTATGACAACCAGCTCCTTAAGACAATGCTAGGTACCACTCATCCAGCGACTTTCATGGGCATTAATTAAAAACCCCACAATTTTTACTTTGCAATCAGGATGGAGCTCATATGCTGTTTCACTGCTGCTCATCTGAATCCCCTGCTGAATATAAGGGCTTTTGTGTAAGAACATAAATAATACTTTTCCTTCTACTACTTAAGCCTGTTACTCTGTATAGCAGTAGTAA
Source organism: Hylia prasina (assembly GCA_013397195.1). NCBI lineage: Eukaryota > Metazoa > Chordata > Aves > Passeriformes > Sylviidae > Hylia > Hylia prasina. The sequence goes on along the minus strand of VYXD01013273.1, from coordinate 39,148 downwards.
ATAGTTCTGACCTGATTACAGCCTTATTCTCATGTAATAATAGTATTAATCCCACAGACTGGTACAGAAGTTCTCCACCATCTTATCTGTATTACTGGATTCAGGATTATGGTCAGCTATGTGTAAGCAGTTTCTAGGGCACTGACTGGCTCAGACCTAAATAGATTTTATTTTAAATGCAATAAAATAATACAGAGATAAAACAACCTCTGCCTTATGAAATTAGCTATTATGCTGCAGACAACCTACAGAAGTAAGCAATTACCTCACTCGCTAATGATTTGTGAGAAACAAACTCTGAATATATGTTATTTCTTAGCTACTCTTCCAGAGAGCAGCTCAATCTGTTAACTAAGTGCAGTAAATAAATTAATTTAATTAAATTAAATCTCCAACAAGCCTCAGAAAAATGTATTGAAAGCACTCTGCTTGATTACAAGCATTGGTCTGAAGGAACAGACCTATCAATCTGGTCAATTTCAAGCTTGTTCACTTAACCCAATTTAATTTAAGGACAACAATTAAATGTTAGTTGGATCTCCTTTCCCACTCTCCAGGGAAATAATTTGAAGTGACTCTTGAGTTCAGGTGGCATATAGAAAATATTTCATAGGTCAAAGAAAAATTTATTTGATTGCCATAATGGACATGAAGCCACATTAAAAATGCAATACAGTCTCCAGTGCAATAATTACATAGTGTGCAGACAGGGTCATACATCACGAACTAACCTCTCTGGTGGGGGCAATCAATCAGTTGCTTTGAATGATAAGGATGATATTAATTACCAGATTTCATCGAAGTCCTCTGTAGTTGCAAACAACTGAACAAGCTGATCACCTTAATTCTGTTTCCACCAGAGATGCTTCCATAATAGAGAACTGGAACTGCTGACAGCCAGACAAAACACAGCAGAATCATGAAAAGGTGCTAAGGCTGGCTCTAGAATAAATGCAGCTGTATTAACTTGGCTTATTCTGCTTTCATTCGGATACAATCCTAATGTAATAACCCTGGTTTTAACAGTTATCTTTGCATAGCCATATATTTAATTATACAAACACAATTTTTTTTAAAGCTCAATTTAGAAAGTAGTCAGTAGCCTTACTCCTTACTGTTTGTTCAGAACCACAATTTTTTTGGGTCTTGGACACCTCACAGTCTAACTTCTGGCCTCAGAGAGCCACAAGTGGTTCGTATTAGTCTGTTCTTGCTCCAGTTTTGTCCCTGAGTTTAGAGAGCTATTACTCTCCTTTTTATTTTCTTTCTCTAGCATTCGTAAAGCGAAAATGAATCAAGAATTTGTTTTGCCATGCTGAACAGGACAAGTCCCTTCTTCATGGACAATTCCCATTTCTCTGACCATTGTCTACACAATTTTTTGCCAATTTGAATAGCACCTTTACATGCATAAGAGATAAGAAAAACATATAACATTCCAGATCAGATCTCACCACTCTTTATACAGTTTTTCCAATCCTTACTGTTATAAGTACATATTATATTATTGGCTTTTTGCAAATATTAAAAAGAATGCTACATGTGTAATGTTGAAATAACTTTGTTGAATGAATATAGTTTTCATTTTTACTGTTAAAAAAACATAGAAATAGTAGCGTGATGAATATATCTTAGGTCATAGCATAATATTAAAATGGAGATTATGTGATGTTAAAATGTTTTTATTCATGTAACTTACCCAGAGAGTGGTGAAGGCAAATTGTGGATTACCCTATCTAGATGAAGACAAAAGTTACAGAAACCAGAACCCCAAAGGAAGAATTTACTGCGCCTCTGTTATCAGGGAGTATAAGAACAACATGATGGAACCACAAGGAGAAATAAAATATATTGATTTAATCTAAGAAAAGTCAAAGGTTAAAACCAAGCAAAAGAATATCTTAATTCAAAAGAATGTTTGAATAATGCATAACGGTCTATGAATATGCAACAAGCTAATGCAGTGGAAAAGGATGTAAAGGGTGTTTTTGAGATGGTAGGTGTGCTTTTGGCTGAATGCCAAGCACTGCCTATAACCATTTATTTTATTTCTGTCCCCTAGTTGTCTTTTTATTAAACTTTTTAAATTTTACCAAGAAAGCAAACCTCATTTTTCACATTACTGAAAACAGCTTCTCTGGTACCTTGTAGGATTGGATTTACCACTGTGGCTCAGCCATGCTGATCCCTGAGGGTACAACACCAATTCTTTCCCCTTTGTTGTTCCTCAGCTGAGGAGCTCCTTGATGTCAGCATAAATTCTTGTTTCCATTCTTTAAAGCCCCTTAACTTGCATGCTGCAATTCTCTAAACGGGAATCTTTTTGTATGCTCAAAGCCACCTATCTTTCAGCTGTTTGATATCTCAGTATTGATCTATATCACCCGGAGTGTCAATACCTGCATTTGTGTAAACAAATTTCTCACGCGCACACTTCAACCCTCCGCCTGCTTGTGTTGATGTCCACCCTCTCAGTTTCGTAACAATCCAGCCAGTCCATAAATGCTACTTCTGTAGTTCAAGGGGTAGTATTGCCTCCACTTAAAAAAAATTGTCACTATCAGTCCAAAAGTTTCAGGACTGAAAACAACCTATGGTGTATAATAAGACAAAAAATTACAAAGGAAAAGTTGAAGTGGTCTTGCTTTATATAATACAAGATTACTATTCTTGCCTCATCACACATGCCTTTTTAGTGCTGGGAGAACACAGGGAACTTTGAAAACGTAATTTTTGGCTTCATATCTGGAGCTTATAAATCTCACACAATGCAGGTTCATGCTATAATGGCACAATCACTGCAGAGCAATGTTGGTTTAGAACACCAAAAAAAGCTAATCTGCTTTTAGGTAGGTAAAAAGTAATATTTGCAACAATTTACCATGATATAGCAGTCAGAGTTGCCATTCAGACTGAACACAAACTTGAAACTGCCTGTTTTAAAAACAAAAATACTTCATACCTGGCCAAAACTCCACATATTTACCAGGCACAAAGCTAACAAATTTTAAAAGTACCTGAGATTGAGGTCACATTCTCTTGGATCTTTGCCTTGGGTTATACATTCTGGAACCAAGAATGTATATTCTATTTTCATCTGCTGAAAGCAGTTGGGGAAATGTTTGTTTTTTTTTTTTTTTTATCTCTTG